>CAJQZM010040550.1:0-38155 GCA_907164665.1 Colias nastes | reverse complement strand
GCGCACCGCGCGCTCGCCTACCGCGCAGCTGGTGAGTAGTAGACACAGACATACAGACAGACATACACACAGATATACACAGACAAAGAATAATCAATCAAGAATCATGGGAAGTAACGAGCGCTTATGCAACGGAGGTTCTGAAAGACTTACGAAAGAAAGAACGGATGCGAAAAGCTTGACGGCATAGAACATTAGTGAGAAAAGCAGCAATGCTATACGTCCCCCCGCGAAGTAAAGCCTAACGGCCATCCCGCGGGGATATGGACGGGAGAAAGAGGGTTGTTTTAGTCGGTATGGACCATGAGACCATGATCGAGACCGACATACCAGGTCGCAGATCTTGACCTGAGATACTTAACAGTATTTTTTTCCCTCTATAATAAAAAAAAAAAACAGATATACACAGACAAAAAAAAAAAGACGTGTGGCACTCGGGGCCTGCCGCGGTAAAGCTATTGCATGCTATGCCTTCAAGCCACACCTCCGCCCGTCGGAGTGGGGAGCGTGAGGTTTTTTCGTTACGGAATTTCTGGATTCGGTCCCCGCGCTCAAGGCCCGCGATAGAAGCTATGCAATAGCTTAACATATACATGTATACTGTTGGCATTAGTCTATAATAGACAATGTAATATTAATTAAGTTGGCAACACTCCATCTTGTAACAATATGTCTATGTCCGTCCATTACTACTGTACTGTCATATTGTAAAAGTCGGTTAAAATAAAACTCCACATCTAAAAGTATTTGCTGTTTATTTCAAGTTTTTATTTCAACTAAGTACATATACATGACACATATGCACACATAAGCACGCGCCGGCTCGAAATACCAATTACTTACATTTATGCAATTCAGTAACATTTATATCTTACATCAATTTTCTCTGTCCCTATGTATGCTTAAATCTTTAAAACTACGCAACGGATTTTGATTGTGACGGAGAGTGATTCAAGAGGAAGGTTTTAGTATATTATTTATTATGTTTTAGACAAAGCGGACGAAGCCGCGGGCGGAAAGCTAGTATCATTATATATTATATTAATCTTTAAATCCGGCTCGAAGGACCAAATATCTAATGTTAATGAATGCAACTAACGCTTATTTTATTTTAATGTTTAAAATATAATTTGTTTTCTAGTTGCCAATGACGACTCGTCGCTCGCGAGTTCAGCCAGTGAGAGTGAAGAGGAGAAGGAGGTAGCGAATCTCGATGGGGACGCCGGTGAGTATGGAACGGCTGTGTTTGTTTTGATGAGATTTTTTTATAAATTTGAAATTTTGACTTGAAAGAATGACTATTCAGATATTATAAATATGATTGAGATAAATAACAGAGTATCTATAATGTTTTATAAATTGCGGAGTTCTGTAGTAAAAAATGAAAATTTTATGAAGACTGCAGTCCATATACTTTTTAGGTTGATTAATATAAAAAAATATCATTTTACTGAATTTGATTGCATATAATTTTAACAATATCATCTTTGTTAAAGAATTAATAAGCCATGTGTAGCCTTTACGAAATGTTCAAAAAACTTATTATATATCACTCGTTATTGTTATAATTGCTAAATAAAATACTGCTAAATTCTTATTTTAAGAATGGTCCACTTTACTGAATTTAAACTACACAATCAGAACAACCAGAGTTACAAATAAGTTTTTGCTAGAAAGTATAGATTATATACGATTGCCAAACAAAAAACAGAAATATTCTTTTTTTTTCTAGTAAGCATAAAATTAATACTAAAATCGAAAAATTATAAAATTTCCAGGTTCAGAGGGCGAAAAAGAATCACCCCCCTCTCCCATGGAGGTAGAATCGAAATCTGAAACTGACAAGAAACAAGACTGATCGATTGTAACTCACTCGATTGATGAATCGATTTTATATCGATTGCGCGAATCGATGTTCTCGAGATGCAGATAATATATGCTAAAAGTGTAATGGTGGATCCACACGATCTAATTGCTTGGCTTGAGAGATCTGTTTGATGAAAACAAATAATTATTAATTCTTGAAGCCTTGAAAGATGATTTTTTATCGATCATTTTTATATTTATGTGAAAAAATTTATACAGACTTACAAAAAAAAAAATCAAAATAATAATGCATGGTTGCATATTGTGTTTAAAAATAACATTTAATTTCATTGGAAAATATTGTATCACATGTAAATCTATTAAAATTAAAGAATATTGGCTATGTGTGTTGAAAACTAAATACATAATTATGAAGTATATACAGTTGAGTATAAAAATAAGTCACTGTAAATTCTAAATAAAAAAGGAATGTACATACTAATATTTCTTAACATATTTTTCATACAATATTTTTCATTGTATTCAAATACAATTTTTACAAAAGCCGCTAAATAGTATTTTAACAATTTTTACAAGAACTAAATATTGCTCATGCAAGTGTGTCATGCAATTTGATCGTGTGTCCGCAACATTAAATGGGAATCAGTTTTAAATTCGAATAAGGAACTGCGGTGGTTATGTCGGCTGTTAACTATTTATATAAAGTGATTTGGGATAATTGACGGTAGTTTAAAAAAAGTTTGAAAACGTGGGTATTTAAATAAAGCGTGTGTGCACACATGTCAGAAATGAAACTTTGGTAAGATTTTAAGGTACCAAAATCGTCGCCTTAATGACGTGACGGACTGCCAACCTGCATTTAACGAAAAGTACCCTATATGTTTATCCAGGGCATAGCTTACTAGCATTTAGAATTTCACTTATATCGGTTCAGTAATTCTTGCGTGAAAGAGCAACAAACATACAAACTCGGAATATACGATTCGCTATTCGCAATTGTCCCAAATCACTATAATATTAGGAATAAAAAAATAATTACAAATTTTTATAAACTCATTTAATTTTATGGCGTAAAATTGAAATGATGTTCCCTTCCCTTAGTTTATACTTTATTTATTTATGTATAAATTTAACGGGTTTTTAAACGTGATTTTTATCCTGACACTACAGTGTGAGCCCACACTGAGAGCTCATAGATGTCATGTGGATTTAAAATCAGTTTAAACCCGTTAAAATATGGTTTTATTGTATGTATAAATTGACGAATATGTATATTTGGCTAAAATTTTTAATAAATACCTTACATTTTTTAAAAATTGATTCAATTTTAAAACTTTTCTACCGAGAATTTTCTATTAATGTGCAATTTTTAATTACAAATTGTTCTTATATTTAAACACGAAATAAATTAATTCTTCCCTATTAATTATGTCATTTTGTTTATTCAAAATATAAATATAACGCCATCTCAAGTAATTCAAAACAAAAGAAAGAGACGAATATATTTCTCTATATGAGTTTTTAAAATAATTTAAAATGTGTTTTCCTTTTACAAATGTCATGTTAAATTGAACTCACGGTCGAATGTCATAAGGTTGAAATTTCATTTTTCTATAAGTGGGCATGGTTTTATTCATTATCTATAGTAATATATGACATAATTTATAATTGCAACACTATAATATGCAAGAATGGCTGGACTTCTTTTGATGACATTTTGTGTAACGATAGATAATAAAAACTTTGACAGCGGATCACGTCCGACGTACGTGGCGCTTATTTTATGCTAATTAGCCGCATACATAATGAGCGTACCATTCTGGGCGCGCCGGCACTTTTTGACCATTTTGTTAGTTTCATAGAAAAAAAACTATAATAGTTGCGGCCATGATTTTTTTTTCATTGTATTGAAGATATTTTATATTATTATATAAAATAATAAAAACATGTGTAATTGTATTTTTTTATTATAAAATCAACTTAGAATGAGGCACGTTTTCAAAAAAAAAAAAAAACTCTAACATCAACATTTTTCGAATTTTATGACGTGTAGTCTTTCCTGGTGTGGTATTTTTTGAAGCACGGGTCATAACACAAGGGCACGTTGCAATCTGGGCAGTAAAAAATTGTTTCCTTGCGACCTCGCTTACCCGTTTCCTTCTTTGTAGTGTCAGCGCAGACTTTGCAAACTCTTGCTACTTTCGTTTTCGATCCTGTCGCCGGTATCCTTTCCATGAAGTGTCTGCCTGTTAATCTGGAGGTCATACCAGTATGATGTGGACCACGAGATGGGCCTGCATCATCTAAGGATGCATGCTGCACCAGTTCTTCACCACAAGTCATCAAAAACTGCGAAAATCGCAATTTACGACCCGTGTTGTTGCTACTTTTGTTATAGATTACGTAAGCATTGACTAAAGCCCTCGCAACCAGATTAAAAAACATCTTCTTCCACCATTTCATTGTTTTTCTATTTAAAGAATAGTATGAAACATACTGATCGTTGCGATCCACGCTAATTTTGTTGTGATTGTAATCGATGATGCAATCAGGCTTCTGTTTTTTGACGACTCCAACTCCTTTGCGTTTAGCTGTTACCTCCGTCCAAGTAGCGGCGTGTTTTGTTGTGAGCATCAGCACGTCCCGCTTATCCTTCCACATACAAGCGGTCAGATTACCACGATGACAGAAGACCATTTCATTGACCTCTAAAGACTGTTGAAGCCATGTTCTAGGCAAACCACGCCGATTGGCCATAACTGTTCCAACAGCACGGGTTTGTTTTTGCCAAAGCAAGTCAATAGTAGTTGGGCTGGTAAAAAAACGGTCCATGTAAATGGTGTGCCATTTTCCAATGTATGGTTCGCACAATTCCATAATTATGCTCTGTGTAGTCTTTGAGTCGCCAACGTATGGAACCATCTTCAATATATAGCCGGTTTTAGCATCGCAAAGCATATAGATTTTCATGCCGTATTTGTCGGGCTTATCTTTGTTATACACCCGAAAATGTACTTTACCTCTAAAACCACATGTTCCTTCATCGATAGTTAGTTCTTCATCGGGAGAAAAGGTCATCTGACACAAATTCGAAAGCTCCTCAAAATATGGCCGCAGTTTAAAAAAAGCGTCATATCCTTCCTGGCCTCGTGGTATATATTTTGAGTTGTCATTCAAATGAAGACAACTGTATATGGCTCTAAAACGAGATCTAGTCATGATTTTTTTTGGGAATGGAGTTTGTATAATCTCTCTAGTGGACCAATATGAATCGAAACTTGCTTTCTCAACAAGCGTCATATGGATTACGATGGCCAAAAAGTTCTTCATTTCACGCAATGTAACAGGTTTCCAATTATACAACATGGATCCTGGCTTTAACACACCCTGTCTAGCTTGCTTTGCCTTCATTTGACTTGCATAGCGATTGGTTTCTTCTTTGAGAAGTTTCCAAAAAGAGTCTGGGAAAAAGACTGAAAAACAGTCAAATTCCGTTGAATGTTCATCAATTGGAGGCATAACCATACATAGATCCTGAAAGGCAGGATTTTCAGGTAGATTTTCTACTGGTTTATATGACCATCCATTGGCTTCATCAATTTGTTGGACATTTTGTACTGTACCTCTGCCGCGGCTGCGAGGTGAACGCGAACGCACTGACGAACGAACACGACTGCGACCTGTTCTTCTAATCCTTGACCGTCCCCTTGTCCTTATCGGTGCTTGACCCTGCTCTGGTATGTCCTCATCACTAACTTCTAATTGTTCTTGACCGGCTCTAAACTCGTCTATTGCCTCTGAAAAACAAAACATGTAGGTACTTATTCAAAACCAAAAGCAATTACGATCTTACAAAAATACAAGTAAATCAATAGCTTACCTTCAGTTTCTATTATCGTGGTGTTCTCCTCAATATCCGAATCCTCATCATTTTGCAAAATGTCAATAATATCTCTAGTTTCTCTTTCCGAATCCAGACGAAATCGTCGTCGCGAAGTCATTTCGCGCCAAAAATTGTCACACGTCTCGATCGCTTAGCTACGCTGGGGCAACTGGCGCGCGAGAGTCGACCCGGCTCGGGCGATCCTTTGTTTCCCGCACCCCACACACCGCAAGTATTTGAAGTGCGTTTGTGTGTGTAGCCAAAACATTCATCTAAGCTTTGACATGACGCGGATCACGCTTACAGGCCGTTGTTTTAAAGTAAACAGTATTGAAATTCACACACGTACGCAGTACGTGATCAGCGTCTCTAACAAAAAAAACTGTCACGGACAGGGGACGTGATCGGCTGTCAGAGATTGGAAATAGATAAAATACTTAGCTGTCAAAGTGATAAGTTAGTTAAACACATAAGTTAATTTATAGCAACTCATCCTATTATTTATTAACTAGCGTTTTATTATATTACGTGTCTATCTGATCACAAAATTTCACCAAAAACTGTTCAGCCATTTCATAGCCAAGAAGTAACCTGTAACAAATAGACGTAAAATACTTATTTCAAAATCATCATGCTCACATCTCATGTTGAAATAGTAATTTATTGGAATTTTGGAAGTAAAGGTTATTTTATTTATTATTATAATATACAGGGTGTAATCGTTAAGTGTGCACAGGCAATTATTCCGTAACTATTGCAGATATCAAAAAACTTTAAACTGATATCGAAAGTATTTAACCTAATGAGTAAAATGACAATAATAACTTTTTTAAAATATAACGAGAAATATTTAAAAAATTAACTTGTCCCATACATTTAGTATGAAATATGACTATTCCAAACATTTAATATGAAAGATTTTGCTTTTTTATTTGATTTTGTGCTTTAATTACTTCGCAAATTTTAATTAAAGTTCATTTAGAAACTGTAAATAGAGCTCGATGTGGAATACAATGGTATTCCAAAACGAGGATGTCATTTCGAACATTTGTTTTGAATACAAAATATATGGGAGCGTTTCATGTAACATTTTTGGATATTTCTCGTTTTATTTTTAAAAAGTTATAATTGTGATTTTACTCATTAGGTATACTACTTTCATTATCAGTTTAAAGTTTTTTGATATCTGTAATAGTTACGGAATAATCGCCTGTGCACACTTAACGATTACACCCGGTATAGGAATATTAAAATATTGTTGTGGGGTGTGATAATTGGAATAATTGGTATATTAAGATGTTTATCGTTAATTTTTTTGTATAATTTTGAATAATGTTAGTCTTTAGTGTTAATAGTGCCTTTGTCTTGTGTTTGGGAGGTAAAGTTAAATTGAACGTGTTTTTTGTGAGGTAAAGTATAATTATTTTTCGATACAATGACATTTTTTACATTTTCTTATTAAGGTAATGTGTATTTTATTAAAATACAACTTCACCTAATTCATATCTACATATCTAGGTAATGTACTTGAAAAGTTTTAGTAGTCTACCAAAATTAATACCACATATTGCCAGTTTTTCTACTGCACCAACTCCGAATAATATTACAAATTTTATAGGTAAAGTGACAATTTAAGCCAATTTATTATGGTTTTTTCTTATTTCACCAGCATAATAAAATATGTAGTTTAATCGTAATGTTATTTTTGTGTAAACCGCACTTAGTGTTACTAATTATCTAAATAACACAATTTTACAGCTAAAATTGTTGACAGTTCAATAAATACTAATAAATTTATCAACTTTGCCATTCTTTAAAAAAAACATCTACCAAACATACACCTTAAAAAGAAGCAAAAGTGACTTTACCTCCCAAACATCAGATTATAACACGCGAGCATTTCATATTCGCATAAATAATCACATTAGATACTAACTATTTATTTCTATTGATTATTATTTAATTTTAAGATCTTCAGAATCTTCCTAGATGTAGTTTTAGATATAGCAATATGGAAGGTTGAAACAATTTATAGAAACGTCTTGAAAAAATGATTTTTTTTAAATAGCTAATTTTAAACCAGATTGTTTACCATGATGTCTTATAGCAGTACTAGCTTTCCGCCCGCTTTGTTTAAAACATAATAAATTATGTACTAAAACCATCCTCTTGAATCACTCTTAAAAAGACCGCATCATAATCCGTTGTGTGGTTTTAATGATTTAAGCATACATAGGGACATAGGGACATAGAAAGCGACTTTGTTTTATACTATGTAGTTATTATTACTAGCGTGGGAAAGTGATGGCGCTAGACGACCTATATAGTGCTGTCTGTTTTCCACACTGGATATAATACTGCTTCATGACATTGTGGTACGGAAGCAAGTAGTTTTTCTATGGAGATATTTGGCTGTAATAAGGAGCAAAAGCACTGTTTTCGTTATAGTTTGTATAAATTATGCGTATAGGTCTGTATACTGTATAGGTCCGTAATATTCAATTTTTAGTTTTGTGAAATAATATAGCAAACACCTATACCTTATCCAGTATATCAATTAATTCGATTTACAAGTGTCCAATGATTTTCGAGTAAGTATAAATAAAATATTCGAGAAGCAATAAAACAATTTTTATTAAAAGAAGGAATTTAATCTTGTTTCAGTCTTTCATACTATCCAGGCTTGCTACTTAAATTTATTTCCCTATATAGTAACCGCTACACACATCAACTAATTCATCAATTTTTATACTTACATCCGTTTCGTACGTCACCAATATGAAACATAAAAATCGAGATGTTCGCATGCAATATTTTAAAGGTCGTTTTGCGTCAATCACGGTCATTTGAGAACGTTTAAGGTTATCCAAAGCATTTCAAGATTTTCTATATTTATTTAAAACCTAAATAACCTCACCCCTATCAGATTTTATTCCAAATTACGTAAATTGACTGACCTTTAACGTATAAAATAACGTTAAAGGTCAGTCAAGGTCTTTTTACGTCATCCATGGTCATTTGATACAGTTTGAGGTCATCTATAGTCATTCACGGTCACTGAAGTACTTCAAGGTCACATGTAGACGTTCGTGGTCAATGAAGTGATCCATGGTCATTTTACGTCACTCATGGTCATGCAAATTTATACATGGTCAAACTGAACAGTTTGAGGTCGTTTAAAGTTCGATAAAAGTGTTTCACGGTTACTATAAGACTGCATGTGTGTAAAAAATTGTAATTTTGTTTAAAAGGTGTGGAAACGTCTGCTTAAATGTTTATATGATTATAAATAAATTGGTTAGTGTTTTGTCTCTTTTGCATTGATGTTGTTTGATGGATGGGGGAAAGAGATAGAATATTGATTGTTGAGTTAAAAAAAATTGATGTCTTCATTTTATGTAGTTTTTCAATAAACAATGTTATAATAATGTAAATGAATGATTCCATTATGTTTTCAATACACGTATCGTTTTAAACAGGCGTTTTCCACACAAATCATTATATAATGCGGAAAATTAATAATTAGCTAAAAAAATTAACAAAATGAATAATTAGCTTTCTATACTCAAGACATTTTCTAGTCAATTGTTAAATTGCATTTTATAAAGCTGTGTACACACTGTATCAAGCATAAATCAAGTATTTCAGATGAAGAAATTGACATTGTAAATACGAGCTAGTGCCTTCGGCTTTTCGTGATATTCGGGTATATATAATTTACATTGCAAATTTCATAATCAACTGCTATTTTGCGCGATAGAGTAACTAACATCCATACTTTTGCGATTATATTATTAAAGATAAAATATTAAGAATTGTAATTGACAAATATTTGTTAAATATTGGTGGTTTTCATAAACAGAGTTCTTTATGTATTCGCGACTCGCACTTGGCTGTTTTAGTACAGTGTGTACGCAGCATTATGCAAAATCGATTCGACTAAAATCGATTAGCCTTAAATCGATTTAATCGTTACTACCCTACATTCCTCGATTTGTTATATGTTCCTTTGCTGTTGAAATAATGGGTTGTTTTTATGAACAGTTTCTTTGTGCCAAGAGAAAATATTTTTTCAATTTGTTCAGTCATTTCGGAAATAAGACTTATAAATTTATATACAGAAAACATTTTTAATAATTTTTATTTTATAATAGGTATCATAAATGTTGACTAAAGGAATATTAATATACCTACACTTTTATTTATTTTAAACATAGTTGTAAAATACAATGGTTCATAAGAAAAACGAATTGTTTTATACAGCAAAAATACATTAAACATATTTTGTATTATTATGACTAATAATTGATATTGTGTGCAATCTATAAAACAACGAGTAATTGTATTTTAACAATAAACGAACCGCTTATGCCTGTTTTTATTTATTTTTGTCGTACGCAATTTAATTAAAGGTTTTCTTTGAAATTATTGTGTTTTATTCATATTATGTATACTTAAATCATGTGGGACTATAAAATGACTAATTCCAACTTCAATTATTTATCATACATGACATTTATTTTTAGTTTTAATTAATTTAAACTCAATAAATATTGTTACTTCTTTCATTTTTTTGTTTTATTTAAATATCCCCACAAACCAAAAGGTACCAATAAAAAATGTACCTACCTATATCCTACGTACAAAACAATGAAAAAGCTAGTTATTTATCATAATAAACAACTGAATTAGGTATTACTTAAAACTGTAAGTGATTGTACTGAAACTCACATTGCATGTATTGACATCTTAGATACTTATGTATACATTATGGTAAAATATAAAATAAAAACTAGCATTCTATAAGTACATTGAATTAATAATACTAGGTCAGTAAATGTTCGCCAGTTAACTGCCAAAAAGGCTCGAACACACATATTAATTAAGTAGTTACCAACTTTTATTTATAACTTCAACTTCAATTCCTTCAAAATAATGTATAAACAAATCAACTCATGCTCATTATACTTTTTAAAATATTTAAGTTCGTTGCTACTTCAATTTCGCAACTTTTCGCGGTAGAATAATCCGCGTTCCTCATTGGTCCGTGCTAGTATCACGTGACCGTTCAAAGTTCTTAACGTCAATGTCATTGTCAATACAGATAAACGAAATGTATCGGTCGTGTATCGGTAAAAGATAGATTAAAAATATAAACTCAAACTCAAACTCAAACATTTATTTATTCAATTAGACTACTTTTAGTAGCACTTTCGAATCGTCATTACATAAGTAATCGTCATTAAAAAATAAAATCATAAAAGACAAAAAATTGTTTGAATAAAAATAAAATTGCTGTCGCTACTATGTTGACCTAAACCATGAAGTCCTCTTCATATTTCTCATTTATCGATGAAGGCTATCCAGCTAATATTATAAATGCGTTAGTTTGTATGTATGTTTGTTTGTTACTCCTTCATGCAAAAATTGCTAAACCGATTCATGAAACTTGGCACACACATACTACATAGAGAGAAAATCCCACAGGAACGGGAACTATGCGCGTTTTCCTTTGACTACGCAGGCGAAGCTGCGGGCAAAAAGCTAGTAGGTTATATAATATTATTATTATCATCACGCATAGACCAATAGGAGCGGGTAAAACCGCGAGGCTCAGCCCTCAGGGCTCATAAATTAATAACAACATTTCAATAAAAATTAATACAGTCGTGACTTCCCAAAGTGTAAATTTTATATCTACTGACTCATCCAATATTGAAAGATAAATGTGAGGTTGCAAAATTAAACAACACTCGATTTAAATAAAAAATGTCACGTTTTGATCGCACAGTTCTCGCTTTCATATAACCTTACATTATGACTAATAATTGCAAATTAAACATAAATATTTCCTATATTTTAATTGGTTTGAATTTCAGGTGCTAGATAACAAAAAAATGTTCATATTATCATATATTGTATGAAAGAATGATCGATTTTATTTTTATTACTTAGAAAATTATGTTAGAAAAACATGTAGATTTTTTAAATTATAACTTAAATTAACTAAAATTAACAGGTATTCTATACCTAATGCTAATACAAAGCGCAAAATCTTAAGTACCTATTGATTTTTAAATTGTCACACACCAAACTAATCAACTAGGTAATGCTTTGTGACTAAACCACCTATTACGCGTATTCAACCCCCCTGAGGCTTCAAAGGCTATAGAAACGGTTAATACATCATACATGATACATTTAAATAAAAAAACAAGATATCTAAAACCTTGTATTTCCATATGTTTTATCATTTGTTTATAAACGAAGTAGGTCAGTTGAACCTCACCATTCAAGTTTGAACAATGTTATCATTTTTTGTATTAGTTATTGGATTTCTACATGTAAGTACCGAAGTAGTTAAGTAGTATCTTATTTTCATGTTATTGAACTAAAACTCAAACATTTATTTATTCAATAAGACTTCTTCTAGAAGCACTTTTGAATCGTCATAACATATTTTTACTACCGATTCGAAAAGCAGTATGGAGAAGAACCGGCAAGGAACTTCATAGTTGCTCTTTTAAAATCAGGCTATTGATGACTGTATCGGCATATTTACTGATAGGCTGAAAAATATTAGGTACCCAACTATCTAAATTTTAGGGGCGATTAATTTGGTAAAACGTAGTAGGTAATACTTGCAATCTGTGGTAAAAATTAAAATTTAAAAGTCTTATAGAGAGAATGATATGAAAACATACAGCGAACTTTTTTGCTAATTGCGATTGCGTATCTGTATCCGATGACTGAAATTCAAAATATCGACATCGAATTCAAAATAATCATATTATAACTGTAAAAGTAGGTAAATACTAAGTCATCGAATTGTTAGGAGCAGAGAGGTTTTAACGGTATGAAAATCCTTTAGGTACTTCCTAACTTTTTGTTAGTAAATGGTTTTATAATTGCTTCATATTTTTTTAGTATTAGGTGATATTCGATGGTGTAGACTGTAGAGTGTAGACCAACTACTGCTTCACTCTTTCACTAAAATATAAACCAAAAAGATTGTAATAATTGTTAAATAGTAGTTTGCATGGATATTTATTGCGTTTTTACGCTAGAACGGCTGTATGGATACCAACTGGAATAGCATAGGTTTAATTTTTTATCCTTACGATGTGAAGTTTTAAATATTTTTAACTAATTATTTATAGCTTACAGGAAGCAATCCCATAGAAAGCGATGAATGCGTACAAATAGTAAGTACCATAAACAAATACTTACTCTACGTTAAGAATATGTTTAGAAAAATGCTTTAAATCTTCTGTTTTTATATCAATTATATTCACACACAGGTATTACCAACATTGTCATGCGAATCTGATGAATTTTCAAAAGAAGCAGCAAGTATTGAAGATGTTGACAAAGACGTTAAAGAAGAAAAAATTATCATAGATAATGAAGAGAAAGAAGTAGAATTAAAGGAAGAAAATCCGTATGGAGAAGAAAGTATAGATAATGTAAAATGTATTTTAAAGAACGAAAATACAGATAATGAACCAACTATAGATAACATAAAATGTATTGATGAAAATGCAGATAATAAAAAACCTATAGACAATATAAAAGATACTTTAAATGTCGAAGAAAAAAAATGTGAAGAGGGAACCGCAGATTCTTTACGTTTTAGCGGGCAGGTACATGCTTCTGGGAAAATTGTTATTTGTCGAAATTTTGGACGTACGTATTAAGTATTTATACATCTGTACTTTTATATATCATAAGGAGTGTTGATAAATAAGTTATCGAGAGATACTGGACTAAAAATTAACTTAGTTTGTCAGGACACAGAGCGACATACATGTATATACAGCATCACTTTATTCAGTTCATATTATTTAGTTAAATGTCCAATTTAGTTATTTTTTGCTTCCTTATGTTACAATTGTAGTAAAACATCATATTTATAAGAATAATGGAGAAGTAGATAGAAATTAGAACGTAGCATATGCAAAAAGTAATTTGAAAATGTGTTCCTTCGTCTTTCTTTCACATTTTTCTTATTTTCAGATATTCCAATGAGACGATTTCCAATATTTCACCGTCGATTTATACCAGTACCATTTTACATCACAGAAACATCAAAACTTAATAATGTTGATAATAATATGGTTATTTCAGATGACATTAACACAGAAAATACAATAAAATCTATAATTGATAGCAATGAAGATGGAGATATAGATAATTCACATAAAGATATTAAATTTAAAGGATTTGTGCCTGCGTCTGGTAAAGTTATTATTTCTGCTAAGTTTTAGTAAGATACGATTTTTTATGTCAATACATAGTTCATAATATTAATTATTATTTATCTATGTTAAAAAGTCTATTATAATACCTATGTCTGTATGTAAAAATCTGCTGTAAATCAGGATGAAAATAACGAATAAAAAGAATAAAAATTTAGTTTTTCGTTTTCTTTTTTTTTTACGAAATTTAATATAAGTATTTGCTTAAACTAATATAGAAAGCAATAGTGAATGATTTAAGCGATTACATTATTTACGCTACTAACACTATGTACTTTAATATAATTTATATTTAACTAGCTGTTCCGCGCGGTTTCACCCGCATTGCTCCGCTCCTGTTGGTCTTAGCGTGATGATAATATATAGCCTATAGCCTTCCACGATAAATGGGCTATCCAACACCGAAAGATTTTTTCAAATCGGACCAGTAGTTCCTGAGATTAGCGCGTTCAAACAAACAAACAAACTCTTCAGCTTTATAATATTAGTATAGATATTATGCTCTTTAAGTAACACACATTATATAAAATTTACAAGAAATATTTAACTAAAAGACTCATTGTAGTTTATGTAAGTATTTTTTAAAGAACAACGTGATTTTTCATAGTGCAACGTATAGTAAAACATGTATCTAATAATAGACAACAGTTTCTTTGTTTCGCAACAGTCTATTTTACAATTAACTGCACGTTTTACGAACCTATATAATCTATTTTCTATTAAAATCAGTAACTATGATTACAAAGAAGAGACTTGAGATTCACAGCAGATGTTACTTAATTTTATCATTTATCAATATATTTAATTACAAAATATTATGTCACATTCATAAACATCTCGATAAGAGATCTGATTATCTTTATACGGTATAAAAACAATATAATTTTAAGAAACTATGCATTCTCGACACATTCTTAAACATAATGATTAATTTACTTTATTGTTTTGGTATCGCATTCATACAGGTGAGTTTGAATACTAAAATATATCTTGATACGTTTTATTTATATTCAAATGAGCATTGGTTTTGAAAATATTTGATAAAATAATTAAATTACGTTTCATAATTACGAAATTGCTCTAAAAATTATTCAATACTGTCAAAGTAAAAGGTACACAATTTTTTTCTCTATACACATTTATGTTTCAGATATCAACAGCACAAGTAATAACATATAATCCTAGAAATGGGATACAATCAACTCCAGTTCAAGGGAATCAAATACAAAATGGCCATAACAATTTAAACACTTTAGTAACTAATGTGAATGGACTTCATTTAACACGAACGAATGGCAATCAACCAAATAATGTCCAAGTGTCGAATATTAACGTTCCTAATGCTAATTATAATCCTCTTCTCAATGCTAACATTGTGAACAAATTTAATTACGCTCCTATGGCAAATGCAGAAGCTAATGCAAAATATGCTACTCAAATGGCTAACACAGAAGCTAATGCTAAATATGTTAATGAGATGGCTAATGCAGATTTGAATAATGCTAAATATGCTACTCAAATGGCTAACGCAGATTTAGCTAATGCTAAATATGTTACTCAAATGGCTAACGCAGAAGCCAATGCTAGATACGTTAACAATCAAATGGCTAATTCAGAATTAGCAAACGCCAAATTTAGCAATGCACAGATAGCTAATGAACTTGCAAATAACTATGCTAATTCTCAAATAGCAAATTCAGAAATGGCTAACGCAAGACTAACGAATGCTCAAATTGCTAATGCTGAGTTAATGCAACAAAATTACCGTAATGCTCAATTGGAAAATGCTGAATTGCAGAAAAGGAACTACAATGTAGAAATAGCCAAGCTAAATGCTCAACATGCTGAGGAATTGGCTAACGCTAGACTAAACGCTCAAAATGCTGAGCAAACAAATGCCCGGTTAATACAATCAAATGCCAATTGGTTAAATAAGAACATAGTTACTGCAAATGATAATGCAAGAGTTGAGAATGCTGCAACAAACTTTGCAAATAACCCCATAAGTTTCTGGGCATTAAACAATTTGGCTAGTATTAACGGGAATACAGCAACATTTAACATGGGTAATGGTAACGGTGGACAGATATTTACTATAACGAGTGGGTCGCCAAATAGTCCTGCTTTTGGGATACAGTTGCTGGCAGAAGCGCTTGAGATTGGAGGTACAGTCGCGGTCAATGGCCAAATGCCAATTTTTGGTACAGTGGCCGTTAATGGCAATCTTCCTACAGATGGTTCGGCCTCTGTTAATTATAATTCTGGTCGATCAGTTAAAGTCTAAGTAATGTAATGTGTGATATTTATTGTACATGTGAGTAGGAATAAAGAGATAAATTATTAAAGAGATTTTTCATTGCCCCGTCTTGATATTATCTATTTGTTAAATCATGTTAGGGAGCATTTACATCAAACGAGCGAATGCTCATTCTAAGGCCATTCTCCCATTACGATACGCACAGGCGATTCAAGTATCCTGCAAGTCTCGGAGACTAGTCACCGCGGAGTATCTCACATACATTTGTATGTAGGCTCGCACACTACGCTACCGTTAGGTACAATGTATGTGAGATATTCCGCGGCGACTAGTCTCCGAGACTTGCAGGATAGGTACTTGAATCGCCTGTGCGTATCGCAATGGGAGAATGGCCTTAACCCCACTATGTCAAATTCTTTTATTGTAAACAGGCGTAAAGCATTCTTTCGTTGTTCTTTGTGCATTCGAAAATACGAGTTTTCGTTTACACTAAAGATCAGGAAAGAATGCTAGCTCTATGTTCGCTTGATGTAAATGTACCGTTAGATGTAAAATTGTAATTATTTGCGCTTACGACAAAAAATTCAACATAAAACAAATAGTTTGAAGTTAATATTACTACTTATAACAAATAAATATAGACAATGTGTTATAAAAATTATGAAAAGAAAAGGCTCAACTTAAAATATGACGATAGTTAATTTTTACACTCATTAATCATTAATAAATCTGCCTCGGCAATTTGATATTAAGAAAGAAAGATTTTCGATTTATAAAATAGCCTACAATAATTAACCAATATAACTTAACTGCAACTATATGTATTAAATGCATAGCAAAGCAAAAACTCTTTTTATTAACTCTTTTGTGTTAACATTTTAACATTCTAAGAATCTAAGTGATAGTTCTTTGTATTAGGGATTCAATAATAGGTACTCATAATAAAATTAAAAACAATGCTTTAAGCATAGAGATACTTCTTCATAGTTGCAATAATCTATACATATAATAAATCTGTAGAAGGGTCAATTCTGTACATTGAAAATATTGAAAAAATAAATAGCAGGGGGTGTTACTGGATCGATACCAAACCCAAATATGTGATTAAAAAAATTTTTGTCTGTCTGTCTGTCTGTCTGTATGTGAAGGCATCACGTGAAAACTAACGGTTCGATTTCAATGAAACTTGGTATAATTATACCTTATTATCCTGGGCATAAAATAGGATACTTTTTATCCCGGAAAAACACGTAGAAAAAAATAAATCTTAATTTTTCTTAATTTTTCCGCGCGGACGGAGTCGCGGGCGGAAGCTAGTACTTGAATATTGTTATTGTACTTAATAAAAACATATACTCTTTGACTATGATACACACGCGATACGTGATTCAAGCAAATAATTTTTCATATACGGAAATCCAAGCAATGTTTTGTACAGCTATGTATTTTTTTAATGTTTAAGGTATGGCTCATGAATGAAGTTAGCAAAAATAGTAGATAATAATAGCTCAATGGAAAATTACCTACTATCAATTTTATACTTTTGGGTAGATCTTTTTATTGAAAAAACTGATATTATAGATAAATTGTTCTTAACATATTATCATAATTATTTTTCATAATAAGAGCTAGTTTAGTTTCATAAGATTCAAATATTAAAAAAATATGAACTTTCGCATTTATTGCAGCGCCATCCAATGTAAATCCGACATTTAACATTTTAAGATATGAGACACAGTTCAAAATGGGAAGATTAATTCTATGTTTTGAACGTCATTATATTATTATACTAGCTTTCCGTCAGCGGCTTTGCCCGTGCGGCGTAGTCAAAGAAAAACCCGCATATTTCTCGTTCCTGTGTGGTTTCCGTGATAAAAATTATCTTATATCTAAGCCAATCCTAGGTCTCAAGATATCTCTGTACTAAATTTAAGTTTTAATTTTAACTAAATCCATGTAGTAATTTTTTAGATTAGCCTGGACATACATACAGACAAAAATTCTAAAAAGTAAAAACTATATTTTTTTATATTATGTAGGTACATGATAACATGTGAAGCGTAGGTCGTAGATGTTTAGAACTCAAAACTTAAACATTTCGTTATAGGAACGAAAATAACAATTTACCTGTTCGGTTTTTATAGGTTTCATATACAAAGATAAAATACTTCTGCTGAATGGATGAAGAGGATAGGAAATATAGGACGAACGTATCAGTAGGTACGACGGGGTACCTACATTAAATTGTTTTCTTTGTAAACGAAATAAAATCCATTATTTGCACCATTTTATATTTTTTTCAAATACATTTCTATTCCAAGCGAACAATCATAACACCACACATAAATATCAAAAATAATTTAATATCATATAAATTAAATTATCCGTTTTAAAACAATCAATAAACAGGGTTGTTGCAATTGCTTGCCAAAGTCACCGTGCCTCCTGCAGGCACGTTGCCTTCAAACGTAACAAAGCCAATCACTGGCACATTGCCAGCAACAGCTGTAGAACCTCCTACTGGCATTTCCCCTGCCACAGCAACATCACCATAACCTATAGGTGACACTCCTGATATTGGAAGACCGGCGAATGACAGGCTGTTCGCGTTAGCGTTTATCGCGTTGGTATTGGCAGCGATAGCGTTGCTAGTGATGCCGTTGCCAAGCGCTGCGATGCCACTGGCAGCTATGTTGTTGCCTAATGCCATGTTGTTGGCAAGTATTGCGTTGTTGGATAGATTGTTTACGCCTAGGTTGGTTATACTAGCGCCGATTGGTTGGGTGATGCCATTCTGAAAACATAATTGAATTATATGGATGTCTGAACAGCATTTAAAGGAGGAATAGGATTGTTAGGAAGGAAGTGAAGATATACAATGGTAATTAGAGCTAGCAATTACTAAGAGAAATTTCTTGTTATTTTTCAGTCAATCAGCTAAATTATCAATGTTAATGAAGCTGATATTTATTGCAGTTGTACAATTTTAACAAAATATAGGTATTATTCATTTATTTGGACGCCGATCTAACCACCAAAACCGAAGTTTGCTTAAAGAATGTATGTCGTTAAAAATGAAACGTTTTTTTTTTCTTATAAATATTTTAGATTGTGAACTAGCAATGAAGATGTAGGTATACAATGCTGTTGTTGGATATTTGAAAATAGCAAAGTCAGGTTCTTATTAAATGATTTACATCTTGTTTTTCTTTCTATGTTTTTTGTAGATCAATTTATATCAAGTTATCATATTAAGTTAAGAGAATATCTATATTCTGTATATTTATCTAAAACTATTGAGATAAGTTATTAAATAATATACTACCTGAATTAAACAAACGAAGATACAGACAAACAGACCTCGGTACATCTTGTGTTATCAAAAACTACTACAATTAAATCTAGTTTTCAAACAATTTAAATCACTTTTATCATAAAATCTCGTCTTACATAATATACTTATGATAAGCTAATTAAAGATAATCATATTCTGTATGTTAAGAAATATGTTTTAAGAATGGATGTAGATATTAATGGAATTAATTAATTTTTGAGTCACACTTCGCATTTCATTGTTTAGTTAAAGTTATTTCTTTAAATAAATCCCTACTTCCTTTCGTCAGGGCATGTTAAGAAAGAAAAAGAAAAAAAAATTAGCTCTAAAAAAATAAGTGTGATTTAAATCGACGCCTAGAAGTTTGTACAACTAAATGTAGACTGTAGACTGTAGAGCCCTTGTAGAGCCATTATGATAAAACTAAACCTACGAAATTAATGGGATGGTAGAGTAAATAAGAATTTAAGCTAGTGTTTTATATATTATTTAGGAAAAATAAATGTCATTTTATATAAACTGAGATTTATTTACAACTTATACATAAGTACATCTTTTAATTTGTAATTTTATTTACTATGTATGTAGGTCTTCTTTCAAAACACATACCTACATTTACTAACAGTTTCGTATCGAAACTTCTCTCGTCATTACAACGTTTCCATTGCCTGCTGAGTATTCAACGTTTCCACGACCACAAGTAGGCAGCGCGCCATCTACTTCAACAGTTCCTAAAAACGGCAATATACCAGCTACAGACAATCTTCCTTGTATAGTATTCTCAGAATATACAGAAATGCCTGTAGGCGCAATCGGTGAATATGAAAATACTTCAAAAACTCCGCCATTAAATGGTTTAATTTCATCTAAGTTGTAAATATATCTTGGTTCGGTTATAACTTCGGTAGTAAGAGGTATTTCAGAAAGGCATGCTTGCATTGCAGGAATACAACATCGGCCAGAAATCATCTGAAAGTAAAATGAATTGATATAATGAGTTTATTTGATGTATATAGTTACTTTAACGGTGCATTTACATCAAACGAACATAGAGACGGAGCTAGAGCAAGAGCATTCTTTCGTGATCGTTTAGTGTAAACGAAAACTCGTATTCAGTGTTGTTCAGTACTAGAACATTGCATAAAATCTTTTCGACCGTACAAACGAAAGATTACTCTTCGACTGTTTATACTAAAAGAATTTGACATAGTGGGGTTAGAATGACGATTCGCTCGTTTGATGTAAATGCACTGTTAGAAAGGGTTAATAATAGATAGGTACTTTTATAAAGTTTTAGGACGCTTGTAAATATGTTTACGAAACTATTTGTAATTAAAAAGTTCCTATATTTTTTTTATGATAATTATGATGATTTGCATATTAGAAGGATTAAAAACTACCTGAATTGAAATCATAATAGTGAAACCAAATACGATTTTGGCAGCCATTTTGTTTATTTCTCGTGAACAAAATGATGACCTAAATTAATCATTAACAGAATTTATACATAAAAACTTAGGATAACGTATTTTTGAATACTAATCAATTAGTTTATACGTGCCTTTAAGAAATTGTATGACGTCTTTAATTCTATCAGTTTGTCCTTCGATTTAAAATGTTAATCTATACTAAAATTATAAAGCTGAAGTTTGTTTGAACGCGCTAACCTCAGGAACTACTGGTCCGTTTTGAAAAATTCTTTCGGTGTTAGATAGCCCAATTATAGAGGAAGGCAGAAGGCCGTAGGCTATATATCATCACGCAAAGACCAACAGTACCGGAGCCACGCTGGTGAAACAGCAGAGCGCTGCTAGTTTTATTATAGTAGGTATGCTATCATTACTATACAAAATGTTATTTTATCTCTATCAAAAGTAATTTAATTTGTTTTGAAAATTTTCTTGAGGTTTGTTTATAGAAGAGGCCTATTTTCAGCAATGGTGATTATGATGAATGTTCGACTTAAAAATATTAATTTTAATGTTAACATCTTTGATAATGTTGGATTACTACCTAAAAGAACCGATCTCGGTTTTATAATCAGAAATCATTAAAATTATATTACGATTTATCTAACTCATAATAATGATGTAGAAGAAGTAACTAAAATGAAACTACAATAATGAACTTTTGGCGCCATATTCTCTAGCAGGCTGCTTTGCTTTTTTTTAATAATTCTTTTGTGACAAGACAAAGACAATTTTTCAACTTTTTTTCTTGGATTTGATAGTGAATGATTAAAATTAAGAAACAGTTTTAAGAGATATAAAAACGATCCATTATCAATATTGCAAGGAAATAAAAGAAAATAATCACGTATGAAGAGAAATTTCAAAATAAGATTTTGTCATTATAAAATGTCTTCTTATATAAAATAAGATTAACTTTTAGTTGATTTTATTGTAGTATAACAATATAGTAATCATGTCTGCATTTGCTTTCTTGATATTTTGCGTTCAAGTTTGCTTGATTCAGGTAAGGAATAGATGAAAGTAAGATTTAATTTCATAACAATAAGGCACAAAGTAAATTGAGATATTTTATTTGCTGAACGTGCCTTTAGTATTATTGAGAGCAGAATTATTCTTTCATTATTAATCTTATGTTAAAATTTAAAATATTTGGTTGTTTGTGCCCGATTCAAAATGAAAAATAATTTAGCAAAATATGTTCTGTAACGCATAACGCCATGAAGGAATATCAAAAGCTCTCCAAAATCTTTGAGCATTAAACATAATTGATTTTAAATAAACTAAAAAAACTCTATGTTTTTCATCTCCAACTTCTTATTAAGTTAGTTATATCTTGCATATATTATAATCTATAATTATATTATTAATCATTCCAGAATGTATACAGTCAAAGCATAGGTGTTGGAACATATTACCAAAGCTTCACGAATCCAGGCTTAAGCCTTGCCAATCCTGCTCTTAATGGCATGAATTTAGCACCTGGTGGCCAATATAATGGTCCAATAGCTGGGCCACTAGCTGGCCCAACACCTGGCCCAGTGGTTAGCCAAATCGCTAGTCCCTTTGAAGGCATCGCAGGAGCGTACGGCGGCTCTGGCATTGGTGACGTCACGGTGTTGGGAGAGATGCCAGTGGCCGGTACCACTCTGGTCACTGGTCAAGTGCCAATCCTTGGTGCTGTGCGCTTCTCAGGAGACCTGCCAGCTGGTGGCATTGTGACTATATCGGGCAGCTGTGGCTGTGGATCTAATAGTCCTATTGTATATTAGTTTAGAATAAGTTTATTAAATTATTTACACACATTCGTTGTTTATTTTACGTAAATGTTAGTGGGTTATGAAAACAATGACCTGCCAAGGTTGCTAGAAATTTTGCTTATAGCAAATTTGCTTACCAACACCTGCCTCATTTTTGATGATAATAAATTATTGATAATTCACTTAGTTTGAAAAAATATCAGTTTAATCGTTTTAAATTCTATATAATATTAAAAGTTCTGCCTAGCCTGCCTTCTAAACTGCCAATTAAAAATAATTTATGAAACTAACATTAAATTAGGTTAAAATATAAATAGGCTATTAGGGACATTATCAGCTAGCTTTGAAATTGGCTCTATACTTTGTTAAAACAATATCGACTTGTATGCTTAGTTCGCACTATACTATAAACGTCATATTAAAAAAAAACAAACTGATACACACTAACACTAGCTTCGACACTTAATTAAAACAAAGAGTATGTTTACTATTTTTCTAACATTGCATAGAATATTTTTGAACGCACAACGATA
The DNA here is from genome assembly GCA_907164665.1 of Colias nastes. Taxonomy (NCBI): domain Eukaryota; kingdom Metazoa; phylum Arthropoda; class Insecta; order Lepidoptera; family Pieridae; genus Colias; species Colias nastes. Next base: position 14,834 of record CAJQZM010040550.1, on the reverse strand, counting down.
GAATGCCCTGAATAAGAGTAATGAATGCCTGAGTAAGAGTAGAGTAGTAGAGTGGGGTAAGAATGAGCTTCGCTCGTTTGATGTAAATGCACCATACATACACGAATCTATGAAGTCGAAATGCGACTATCTGAATTTACGACTTCTAATTGCAATACTTGTCAATAAAATTATCTGAGAACTAAGTTTCTGAAAGTCCGGTTATTTGTAGTCCGTAAAAGGTTAAATCGACACCCAATATGAATAACATTGTAACTCAATGTGTCATAGTTTTCAGCACAGCCATTTTAAGATTTTTTTAAAGTTTATTATTTATTTGCAGCTGTTGTATTATAGTTAGTCTATACAATTGTAGGTGTCATATACTGATTTTAATTGCTTTTTAAAATGATATATATGGCATTTTGATAAAACAACTGCAAGTATGACTTTTGCAATGTTACAATGTATAGATTTTAAGTATTTTTTAAATGAAAATCATCGTAACTAACATTACAATGGGGTCATGCAAACATTTGAAAGTATATTTCAGCGTATTTAATTGTAACTAATTTTACAATCACGTATTTTACTGACAAAAGGAAAATATTTATTGAATGATATTGTAAGCAACATTACAACGAGTATTAATGTTACATTTGGTCGAAAAAACATGGTAAGTACTATTAAAGAAAATAATAAAAATCAATGTGTAATACATATTTTAACCCTTAATAGGGCAAAGGCCAATTGGTTACCACCGCAGTTTATTGACCATAAACCAAGGATCGTTTTAAGCATGATTTCGTAAATTCATTTTTTGGAAGGTGTAAATAGCGTATAAACTTTTATTAGACCTGGCAATAACGTAACTGAAAAAGTTTACAAACTACCAACATTAAAAAAAAAGTATCGAAACAATTTGAAAATTGGAGGTGTGTGGTTGCGATAGTCATAATTTTGTTCTAACAAGATTCCGGAAAGTGGTTTTGTGATATTTGGTAGCATTATTGAATATGTTTAGCTGCATGACTCGTATAGTAATTTTTGAAAAGAAGTTTGTACTATTCAGAAAATCATTGTAAACTCGGTGGTAAAACTTATACCATTGCCTGGTTACACCGACATACTAGTATTTGGTGGTTATATAGTTACCATTACCCATACTCGCAATTGCTATTTCAGAAAATGTCGAATACTAGCATCAAGAAAAAGAAGCTATCGGACACTGCAATCGAGAGAATTTTAGAAGGAAATCTCTCCGATATTGAAAGCAGCGACGAAAGTATCTAGGAAGAACCACTTTGGGGCACTAGCGTCCAAGATGTCTTGGTATCTTGATAATGATGGGTCTTCACACCTTACCTGATGTCAATCTGTATTGGTCAACTGATAGTTTTTATAGAAATCCGATCAAATCAAATCAATCTTTTATTTTATGTTTGATGCCGCTATCATCAACGCCTATAATATAGCCTATGTACAAACTCACAAGCAAACGGTTCACACACATTGAGAATTTAGGCTTCGTTTGGCTCGGAATCTAATAGATGGATTCACATACCAAAAAAGAACAACAAGTATAATTTTCAAGAATAAACAAGGTGGGAATTTCGGAGTACCCGCTGAAATCAGATGCTCTTCTGTACCACACTACCCAGAAAACCAGGAAAAATTTACTAGATGTCGATTTTGTAGCACGAAACGCATTCAAAAACGTTCAAGGATTATTTGTAACAACTGCAAAGTAGCTTTATGTGCTACACCATGCTTCAAAAGCTTTCATATTGCTCCAGAAGAAGGAGAAGCTAGGGACTGTAGCAGCTCTAGTTCTTGTACCTTGACGGGCTAAGGTAGTCGAATAACATGGTAACTTAAATTACGATTTATATTTATAACATTGTATGTGAATTTGCAATTACTGTAACACTAAGAAACCCTTGTCACCAAATATTTTGTGTATTGTAACTTCATCTACAATAATACTTCAATGGAAACATTATTAATTTTCAATTACAATGAAATTATATTGTTTCACAAAAATAGTTGTTATTGTCATAGAAATATGGTTCAAAGACAGAAAATTAAGTCTGACTTTGCTGAATTCATATGTGATAAAGTTGTACAAACGTGTAATTAAAGTTACAATGTTATTCATATTGGGTGTCGAAATCTAGTGGAGTTATTTTATATTTATAGTCGTGAAACTGAATAATGTATGTTTTACAACTTAAATTATTTATTTCCAACCATTCCATTTCATTTTAAATTATATTATCAATAACGGATCGGTATTTGTTAAATTTTTATCGTTTATAATAATTGATATGTCATCAACAAGTAGTACACATTTATGCATTGTTATATTAGGCAAATCGTTTATAATATACAGTAAAATAATAAAGGATCAAGGACACTTCCTTGTGGTACTCCTCTTCTATTATATTTAGGAGTGGATCTGTGAATTCGCATATTATATAGATCCGATTATGTGTGTGCTATTTCTACGTATTGTTCACGATTTGTTAAATAACTTTCTTAATTAATCTCTTAAGCTATATAGTAGGTTACATTTATGGAGAAGAGCTTTAACAAAATCAAAAGCTCGACTCATATCTAAAAAGATTGCTGTAATCTTTTCGCGCTTGTCCATGTGCTCTATCATTGTTTTTACTAAAGAAAATTTAGCCAATGACGCCGATTTGTTCTTTTGAAAACCGCACTGCTTCTTTTTTAATTATGTTAACCTATCTAAAAATGTTTAATTAGCTAGAATCGGGATCGCTAGAATCGGGATATTTGCAGAAATATGGATGAATTTTGTATTGGAAGGAATGTTCGAACGATGTATCGATTTGAAGAATGAAATAACAAGTGATTAAATTTTTTTTTCAGAATTTTCCTGAATTTTAAAATGTAGTTCTATTTCATTTTTAAAATAAAGCAATGTTTCCTTTCGGCATAATTTGGTCTCATTCATTAATTTTCCAGTATTTTATGTACTTTCTTTCCAGGCCCATAGAAAATTTCTACATGTATAGGAAATTTATATTACAGGCATATCTATTTTAGTTGCATATTAATTGTGATTTAATATTCGATCGGCATCTCTTGTAGAGGATATTTCTAATCCTGATTTGTAACGTCGACTGTAAAATACGAATAAAAATATGTTCAACATTTGCCTAACCTAGCATATTTTAGCGTTTTAAACTACCTAGAATCAAATCTAGTCTTCAATAACAATATGAACATGAATAATTGTATAGACGGCAATTTTCACAATCTAATTATATAAGTAATAATAATTATTTAATATCACATTTTCTAAGAACACATGTAACATTATGACATATATTGCATGACAATTAACACATTGTATGCAGTGTAGGAATATAAAATAGGTCATACATTTCTAAATTACATTGTCAAGTGTATTTTAGAACCAACATGTCTTTCAAAATTGTTTTCTTGTGCGCTCAAGCGTTCTTGTTACAGGTAATTGTTTTATAATCTTCTGACTTATTCGATACATAATCATTAGTGTACCTAGTTATTCAATATTTATTAGACCCCAAACTATATTTATTATATTTCATCTAAGAATTAATACCAATGAGAAAGTGGGAGTGGTCAGTGGAGATAAACTTCATAAAATATAACTATAATTCGATTGTCAAGTAATGATTTTTTCTAAAGAAAATTGCACTCTACCTAATTGCATTCATCACAAAAACAACCTAGAGTGCTTATGTTCATAATTTATTTCACGATATTTACCTACAAATACGTAGCGCCATGATACATATATTGAGAACGAACTAAAACGGCCGCATTGTAATATCAACGATATAATGATACATCATCACATTACATATGCATCATACAAACAACACAGATTATATATTTTTTCCTTATTTACAGAGCATCGCCGCTCAGTCCATGAACAACTACCCTGAGAACCTCGCATATGCGTCCTACGCACCATGCTCACAATATGGCCCTGCCCCATACGGGCAATACGCTGCCCCAGCCAGTGCGTATGCCCCCAACGGTGCCTACAACCCCGCTATGCTATCCGCATCAAACGGAGGCGGTCTAGCCGTTGCCAGTTCGTCTCCAATCGCTCCCGTGGGTGTATCTATGACGTCAGAAAACGCATATGAAGGACCGTTAGCCGTGTCTGGCCAGATTCCATTCTTAGGGGCAGTTGGCGTCGAGGGACCTCTGCCTTCCGCGGGAGCTGGTGCTATACAATACAGTTGTGGTAATGGCAATGTAGCTATGTTGGCTGAAGACCTGGGTTATGGGTACGGAGCGGTTGCCCAAGGATATGCGCCTGGGTCTTATGGGCAAATGGCATATGCTCAATACAATGCGCCGTATGGTGCATGCTATAATTAGATTTAGTTCTAATTTAGAATAAATAAATGATAGAATATATTTGCTGTTGTTTTATTTCCTATGAGTGTTATAAAATTGGCGCAATAAGTCATTTTAAGGTGAGTGAGTGAGGAGAGACAATGAAAAAAAATGCACTAATTTTGGTATTAAAATAACTAGGGGATGAAAAGGGGTGTGAAAAATGTTAATTTCAAGCAAAATAAAATAAACCATTTTAGTATTAACGAAACAAAATAATCGACGTACAGCAATAACAATAACGTTTTCGCCTATTGAGGTACGTCGATTATTAGGCGAAAAGCTAATTATTTTCTACAAAAAATTCCATATATTATTTTCATACAAAAGTTCAACATATTATAAACGACATTATATGAATGAATTCATGGTGCAAATTTCGATATCTATCGGTGTATTTACATCAAACGAACATAGAGCTAGAGAAAGAGCATTCTTTCGTGATCTTGTAGTGTAAATGACAACTCGTATTCAGTGTTGTCCAGTGTTAGAACATTGCATAGAATGTTTTCGAACGCACTAAGAGCAACGAAAGAATGCTCTACACTAAAAGAATTTGACATAGTGGGGTTAGAATGAGCATTCGCTCGTTTGATGTAAATGCACCTTGAGAATAATATTACTTTTTTAGATATTTCAATTTGTAAATGTTTTTAAGTTTTATGAGCCCTATTGTTTTTATAGGTAATTCGAAGAATTTATATTGTTTGTAAAATGTAAGTACAAACACAGAGAGATCAGAGAGGTATATAATATTATTATACATAACATATTATGAAATTTAGAATGAATATAGTCGAAGATTTTAAATAAAATCGATATTCACTTATTTGCTTACCTTTGCCCTATATTAAAATTATGTATACCTAAGATAAAATATCTAATCTTTGGACATTCAGAATCATCACTCTCATAAAAATATGGCAATGGCTAAAATTCTTGGCTAAAATAAATAAATAGAAAAAAAATTACTGTCATTTAAATAGAGTTGACTGGTAAGAAATTTTTAAATGAAACACCGTCTTTCAACTTTTGTATGTAAATTTTTATACACCAAAGATATAATTTTAGGCTCTAACTTATAACAGATTTATTTATTGATTCTGTGTGAATAATTTTAATAATCACTTTTTCATGTGTGATACTTAGAAGTAACATCTGTCTTTGTGTTTATAATTCTGTTTATTTTATTTATATTCGAATGATAGAGATCTTTGTAGAGCTAAATATTGTTAACTTTTTTCACTAATTTTTGAAACAACAGAATTAATATCTTAGAGTTGATAGGTACGAGTAATAATAATTGTAATCAGCAGCAATCTACATGAATATTTACAGATAAAAAAAGAAACTGCGTTCTATTCTATCTGTTGCAATTTTCATCAAGAGCCATTACGGCGTGATTGAGTATCAAACATCCAATAAAATATAAAATATTATGTACGATACGATACAGTACGATAGAAATTTCTAGAAACTAACATAAATTGTCATTGTACAAAAATGCGTCATTCGTAAGCAATAATTTCTATGTGCTGTTACTAAATAAAAATATTACAATTAACTGTTGAAAATATGCACGTATCATTTATGTATGATAAAAACTATCAGAAGTCAATTTTTATTTTAAAGAAATTTAGTAAACTAAAGAACCTTTTATCGAGTCCAATTATTAAGTTTTGAAGTTTTATGGGTCGATAAAAATAATGAAATGTAAAAATTCCTCAACTTGAAGATAAAATTGAGAAATTAAAATTTCATCTTTAATCTAAAAAATAGTAATAAGATGAGAAGGATGGATTTCTTGGGATGGATTTTTTTAGAATGATAGTTTCATTATTTGCGATATTCTCTGAATATTGTGGAAGAAGAAATTTAGTGTAAACAGGCATTCTTTCGTTGTTCTTAGTGCGTTCGAAAAAAATCTATGCAATTTTCTAATACTGAACAACACTGAATACGAGTGTTTACACTAAAAGATCACGAAATAATGCTCTTGCTTAAGCTGTCACGCAGTGTTACTTCTGGAAGCTGATTTGAAACTTGTTCTGATTGTAATAAAAAAAAGTGTGTGCCAAGCACACGTGTCAGAAGTGAAACTTCTTTGGCAAGATTAAAAAATACCAAAATCGTCGCCTTACTCCATGGCATGACGGTATTGCCATGACGCGACCTTGAAATTTTACTCTCAACGCGCCTAAAGAAGTTTCACTTCAAAATGTAGAGTACCTATGAACTTAGATCTTTTACTTCTAAACGCATTTGTCTATGCAGTTGATTATAAAATAGGAAGAAATTTGACTTGGCTTATGAATTTACCATTCTTAAGTAACCAAAAATAATATAATACTGTCATTACATACTATTAAACAAAGTCACTATGGCTGACTGTCTGTCCCTATGTATGCTTAAATCTTTAAAACTACGTAGCGGATTTTAAAGCAGTTTTTTTAATAGAGAGTGATCTAAGAGCAAGATTTTAGTATATTCTTAATTTGTAAAAGTTTTAGACAAAGCGTGTAGAAAGCTAATAATATGTATAATATTGTTTACTAGTCAAGCTTTCTGGTACAATATGTTTGCATGGAGGAGGAATAGATAAAACTAATATTTGGGGTTGTGTATCGTGTTAAAATTTCAAATCAGAGAATGCAATAGTATTAATTTTTGGGTAATCAAATTACCATTAATAATTTACATAAATGGTATGACGTGATGCTTTAGACATGAATAAAGTTTCGAGATTATCTTTTAAAAAGTTTTTAAAAACAAAATACCAAATACGAAATACCGTTAATAAGTTTTCGTCGATAAAAATTACGCATTTTTATATAGAATACTATTTAATTACAATAAATATGGCACGTAAAATAACGCAATACTATGTACAAATATAGGTCAATAAGTATATAAGGTGAATGTAGTTTTGGATGTATTATTCTGAAACGAGCTTCAGGTCAAACCAAATATGTCTTCCTTTGCTATTTTCGTGCTCTGCTTGCAAGCTTGCTTGCTCCAGGTAAAACATTTAATTATTAAAATAGACTTTAATTTTATGAAACAACTTTGCTCTATACAAAACTCGGATAAGATTTAAAGGAAAAGCAGTTTATGTCAGTTAGGATAAGGCTTTCTGCTGGTGAAAGAATTTTCAAAATCGGTTGAGGTAAATTTGAGAAGATTTGGACAAACAGACAAAAATTGAAAAACCTAACATACTAAACCTACGTTGCATTCGTTTGAGAAAGTTATTAATTATTAATAATAATTTTAACACTATTAGTAGTAACTTTTATTATTAAAAAAAAATCGATGAAGATAACAACATTGCATTGAAAGTTATTCAAATAAATTGTGAAGAAAATTGTTCATATGGTAATTTTGTAATTTAGATATCTTCGCAAAGACAGACTATTACTGACAGGCATTGTCTTGCATTATTTTTATAGGTAATTTTAATAGAGCATAAATACATATAAGTTGATAGTGCAAACATTGCGAAAGTTTGATTTAGTAACCTATTGACATCATTATTATCAATTATTGGACTTTTATTCTCTAGTGTTTGTATAAAACGTGATATTTTAAGGTAATACAGATATCTACCGTATTTCTTTCGTTTAGTAATTAAACCAATTAAAAGGTTATGACTTGAATGTGTTTATATCTAATTGAATTATTAATTATGCGTTTGCGAATTGATACACTATAGATACTATTTTATTTTTAACTATAACAACATCTATAGATATACAATAACGTTTCATTCTTCTTTATTAAAGTATTTTTGTCTTTTCAGAATGCTTTAGCAAGCTGCGGCTGCTCTGGAGCCGGTCTTGGCTACGGCATCGGCCCCGGCCCCTACCTCTCCGCTAGCCCTTGCTCCGGTGCTCTCTTGGAAGGCCCATACGGACCCTACGCTGGTCCCTTCGCTGGCCCCTACGGTCCCCTCGCCGGTCCCCTCGCTGGCCCCTTCGCTGGTCCCTTCGGTGAACTCGCGGGAGCGTACGGCGGTGAAGGCATCGGTGATGTCACCGTATTCGGAGAGATGCCAGTGGCCGGTACCACTCTGGTCAACGGTCAAGTGCCAATCCTCGGTGCTGTGCGCTTCGCTGGGGACCTGCCGGCTGGTGGTGTCGTCACCATCGCTGGTAGCTGCGGCTGTGGATGCAGAGGACCCTACTTCTAAATTGGACACGTCTATAGCATTGAGCAATGAAAAATACAAGCTTTGACTTGATACTTGTATTTTATTACCACCTAAAATATACCACCAGACTTCGTCTGATACGTATCATCTTAGATTACAAAATCGTATCATGCTAATGTTTTAAAGACTTAACTGACTTTTAAAGGCTCTACATTCAATTATTGCATGTATTTGAGGTTAAGTGTAAATATTTTTTTTAATGTTATACGAAAAACCAAAAGAAACGTAACCTCTTGATACGAGTGAGATAGTCATTGGTCAAATAAAATTTAATATTCCTCATTTCCACCCAATAAGCTTATATTTTCCACCTAAATTGACAATCCCAAATAAATTTAAGAACGTCAAATTTTATTATAAGTACATCTTTTAAATTGGTTTTGACAAGTACATATAAAATATTAATTACTAGGTTTCCGCCCGCGGCTTCGCCCGCGCAGTCAAAGAAAAACCCGCATAGTTCCCGTTCCCGTGGGATTTCCGTGATTGCGTCATTTTCCCGGGATAAAAAGTAGCCTATGTCCTTTCTCGGGTATCAAAATATCTTCATACCAAATTTCATGAAAATTGGTTCAGTAGTTTAGGCGTGATTGAGTAACAGACAGACAGACAGAGTTACTTTCGCATTTATAATATTAGTATGGATTAATTATTTAAACTCTAAAGCGACTGTAGCAACTATGCGTTTTCGATAATCCTCTTTTCACTACATTTGCATTCGAATCTTGACAAATATTCTGAATGCTCTATCTTGCTAACATAAGCGGACAGGCGTTTTATTTTTACTTTCACTAAAAATGACTCGTAGAATTATTCTTAGAACTAATCATGTAGTTGTATACGAGGGACATAGGTCAGAATGTTTATCTTAGGTAGTCACACTTAAATAAAACAACAGTTTAGTATAAAAATAATAATTTATTAAAACATACAATACAATTAATAACCTCCCAAGCCGTTAAAACCTCTACCTGGCACATTCATGCCATTAAAGCCATTATTAAGGCCATTATTCGGAATACCAGCGTTAGGAATGCCATTCAAGTTTTCGCCAACCATGCCAACGTTGCCATTGCCACACGAATATGACACTGCACCTTGCCCAGTGGCAGATAGAGGTCCTTCCACAGATACAACTCCCAAAAATGGCATTTGTCCAGTGACAGCCAGTGGTCCTTCCACTAATAAATTCTCTGACAGAACGGATACACCACTTGGTGCAATGGGTGAAGAGCTAGTCACCATTAAACCACCACCATTGAAACCTTCTGGACCATAAGATGCCATGTTAGCAAACGCAGGGTTCATAGACATGCCATTGGCTAGAGTATTGCCATACGCTAGATTGTTGTATGCCGCTGCTTCTGCGTTTGCCAGTGCCATTCCATTGGCAATGTTAGCATTGCCATAGCCCGTGTTTGCGTATGCATTGCCAGGGTAATTGGGGTTGCCAAGTCCCGGGTTGTTTATGTATTGGGCCTGTATCTGTAACGTTTTATATAGAAAACAAACTCTTAAAATATAATTAGATTGCAAATTTAAATAAGAAAAAAATGTTTTAATTAACATAACTTAAGATTTTTCATTCACTGTTCGTTCATTTTTTAAGTTTCAATTAAATTAAGTAAATGATGCAATTTTAAAATATTTTTTTCATAACATTTCAATAAAAGAGATATGAATTTTACTCCAATTAAGAAATGAGACATTGATAGGTAAAATTTCCTCGATAACTAGATGATATGAATAATTCTAAAAATATACCTGAATGAAAGCACAGCTAAGAGACAAAATAATTATTTTGGAAAACATCTTAAATAAAACAAACACTACTGGTATCAATTCATCTGATTTATCATTATATACAGAAATATTACGTGTTTTGTAAGTTTAATCGAAAGAAATTTCATCATTTGTTATCTGTTACATGCGTATGAGATTTTGATTTCGGCTTACTATCAAGTATACTAAGAAAAATGAGAATGTATAGAAGATTGATAATCTTATGCATTGTTAAATAATTTGTCAATTTTAATATTAATTGATTTAACTTCAAGCGTGGAGGTTAAAACTTATATTAATTACTTACTGAAAAATATATTTTTGAATTTGATGTTGTATCTCGGAAAAGGATATTTTCCTTAATATTTAATTAATAATATTTAGTTGCGTCAATGAGCTGACTGGGACTAATTACTATTTATTATTCACTATTTTTTTAAAGAAAAACACGAAACACTGTTTTAATAATTATTCAATGCCATTTTTTGTAACGACATCATTTAAACTTTCCTCCTAATTCCTAAACGTTTACGTTATTTAAGTCTTCCATAGAAAACAAACATCCTCATGTTCATCATACAATATGATAGCAATTTCTGGTCATTTTTGTTAAAATAATTTCCAATACTATTGTTTGTATTAGGTACACTCTGCTTATAATAAAGTGTTTAATTTTATGGTATAACAGTGTAGGCATTATTGATAGAGTAGTTGCCAAGAGTAGAGTCAAGCTAACACAACAGACAAATACATTTGAAATAATATATGACTTGGCGTTTTGTTATTAAAATAACTATTGTAATAAATTAATAAATCTTTTCATCTGAAGATCGCTAAACCGCCAAGCCATATGTTTTAAATTATGCGTAAAGTTTAATAACATATACCTTGTAGAGATAGAACGTGTAGAGTTAGACGCTTGGATTTTATTATTAGAGTCTTGTTCCACTTTATAAAATGTTATGTGATGTTTATTAAGTTTACGTGAAACAATAGAAATATATTGTATAGATATAGTTTATATTTAACACGCTTTTATTAGCTTCACCTGTATGTTTGTATGTAATCAACACCTTTAGACTAGATTTTGACCCACTTAAAATGGACACATTTAATTCAAAGTATACAAGGATCTTTGAAAATAGAATTTAAATTTTTATGCTTTTATTTGTCATCAAATATCTTGAATAATAAAAATGTTAAGCGTAGCGATATTCAAAATCTTTGTTTTTTTATTATAATCCATTTGTCATATTCTTATTTGTTTTATTTACTACGTAATTATTTTCAAACACGTAACAATAAAAACAGCTAGCAGTCTAGCAGTAAAAAAGGATAAATAAAACAAATAAATAACTAAAAATTATCTATATTTAAGCGCACCCCTTATACACTGGTCCATACCCGTACCCCGTACCATACCCCGCATAACCTACTCTGTTCCCGTTCAAATTCTCACTAAGTATAGCTACGTTTCCATTGCCGCAGCCGTATGAAATGCCTCCTGCACCTGCTGTAGCTAACGCGCCATCGACCTCTACAGCACCAAGGAAAGGAATTTCCCCGCCAACGTTCACGGGACCTTCGTAAGCGTTGTCTGATTTCATGGTAACGCCGGTTGGCGAGATAGGTGATGAGCTAGTGATCGTGAAGCTTCCTCCGTTGGACGCGGCGAGTGAAGCCGGGTTGAATGGTAGAGATCTTGTACATGGCTCTTCGTAGACTTTTGGTTCGCAGACGTAAGCTGTAATGCACTGTGAAGAATAATATGAAGATTAATGTTATGAAAATTTTAGGTTTTTGATGGTATTTTGAATAAAATATCAGAAGGAAAATCATCAATCAATTATAGATGTGTTTAGAAATAATACCGATCCTACATTTTTAAATCAAGTTATTTTCGATAAAACACTTATAGCGGTCTTACTAATAAAATGTTACCCATTCGCTATGCAATGGATTAGTTATTGCAATAACCTATCTTGTTTTTATGATTGACGTTTCATGTGAGCAAGAGCAGGACACAGCTATGGAAGAAAATGGTAGAAATTTATCCATTGTTTAACTTTTTATTAGTAAGGCCGTAGATTTAGATGGAGTTTTCGCAGTTTTAAGATTTGTTTATATTATGACTACTACTAAACTTAATCAATATTAATGATTTTAAATTACCTGGATGAATAAGGCTTGCGCGCAGAAAATGAAAACTGTTTTAGACACCATTTTTTTTGTATTTTCTTGATATTTCTTTTAAAGTTTGTTGGCAAGTGGATGAGTAATACATTAAATAGTATTTATATAATTAGCACGGTTAATGTGAAAGCCTTTCGTAAATATGATGTAACTATGGAACAATCGTGGTTTTTACTGTGTTAATATGTCTCTATTTTGTAATAGTAATTTCTTTTTAAAAAGACGTGGGTTTATTGCGAATATATTGTACAAAACTAGCTAGAAATCGCGGATTTTCTCGCGTGTATGTCATCATGGTAGCGCGCGAAATCCCCCGTAAAAAATTCTATCCCCTTGTTTAAATGTCTTATATTCTAGCTTCGTTCAACTCTGGGGTATTATAATACTATTAATTTTAAAGTGTGTATGTTTAACCTTGTAGTATATAGTTTCTTTTGAACTTTAATCACTCAGGAATTCCACAAAGCCTAACCTAATTACATGCGTTATCTATGACGACGCGCTACAAATACAGTTTCGTAAGACGAAACCCAATGTACTATAAAAGTGAAGTATTTACAAGAATTCCATATAATTTATTTACAAACACCAAACATGTCTTCACTCGCCTTTGTGTTAGCCAGCTTCTGCCTGGTCCAGGTAAATATTTATTCTCAACATTTTAAACTTTTTAAGATATATCAGAGGTGGAAAGTGTACAGTGAGAAGAAAATATAGGCTCATAAAGATATGGATCCTTCTGATATATTCGTAAAGTATACAAACATACTTAGGTATATCTACTTAAACGACGAAGTTTAGAAACTTAACTATCATAATATAAATGCCCTATATCTTTAGCTAATAGATAAGAAGGCTTATTTCTATTTATCATTAGAATTAATATTAAATTAATGTACTTCACGTTACTTGATTAATCTTCTTCCCTTTTCATTTTCTGACATAAAACTTATTCTATTTAAATGTAGATAAATCCATGGGTCATAAACATTAGTGTTTAATATTTTGTACGAATCGTAATGCAAAGTCATTAGAGAGTGCTCTACGATCGATCTTTCTTTACTTTGATTGATATATTAACTATAATTTTAACTTATATTGTGTTGTTTTCAGAGCGCACTCTGCCAGCCATGCGCATCTGGTTACGGCGCTGAAATCATCGTCCCATCTGGTCCCTGCAGATCACCATACGCAGGTCCCTTCGCTGGTCCCTACGGAGGACTCTTGGAAGGTCCCTTCGGCCCCTACGCTGGCCCCTACGGTCCCCTAGCCGGTCCCCTCGCTGGTCCCTTCTCCGGTCCCTTCGGAGAGCTCGCGGGAGCGTACGGCGGTGAAGGCATCGGTGACGTCACCGTGTTCGGAGAGATGCCAGTAGCTGGTACCACTCTGGTCAACGGTCAAGTGCCAATCCTCGGTGCTGTGCGCTTCGCGGGAGACCTGCCAGCTGGTGGTGTCGTCACCATCGCTGGTAGCTGCGGCTGTGGATGCAAAGGACCTTACTTCTGAACTGTGATCGATGTTTGATGAATATATATTTTGAATCGAGTTCTTGTCTTTTAATGCACATCACTTTATATGAGAGTAGAAGTTAAGTTTTCGAGCTTCTGAACTCAAACATTTATTTATTCAATTAGACTTTTTCTAGAAGCACTTTTGAATCGTTATTACATATTTACCGCTTTGGGTTTCGTGCTACCTATTCAATTACATGTAATTAATAGGTCATTTATCTTATTCTTAATATTCCATACTTATGTTTCTCTTTGGAGCAAAATGTAGAATTGCTTCTTGATATCAATTGAAAGCATTGAATAACTCAATAAAAAGATATTGTTCAAAATAATCAAGATAGAGGCACAACATTAACGTTTATAACTAAAATTTTAGTTTAAGTTTATTTTTTATAAGTTAATAATTAGCAAAACAAGTTACGTTAAGTTCGCATACTTCCTATATAAACAATTACAGGAATAACACCGAATAAGGAAAGTTTCGTAATATACAAGCCCATAAGTATGATGATAAGGTGTATACTGAATATTAATAAATACAAAATTCATGTAATTCAGTCATAAATTTTCTTTGGACTATCTTCAGTTTAGGTAAAATTACATCATGTTATATGCGTTTTATAGATACAAGAATAATATATGAAATTTCTTCTTCTTCTTCTTCTTCTTAATATATGAAAATCTATGAATTCTCTTATTTGCGATTTTTATAAATTGTGTTACCACAAGACTGACCT
>CAJQZM010040549.1:0-68326 GCA_907164665.1 Colias nastes | reverse complement strand
TCACGTAAAAACTACTGAACCGATTACAATGAAATTTAGCACACATATAGAGGGTAACTTGGATTAACACATAGGATAGTTTTTATCCCGGAAATCCCACGTGAACGGGAACTATGCGGGTTTTCCTTTGCAAACGCGGGCGAAGCCGCGGGCGGAAATCTAGTACAAAATAATCTCGTCTTGTTACATGTAGGTATATAATATATCCTACTTAATATTATAAATGCGAAAGTTTGTGAGGATGTGTGTGTGTGTTTGTTACTCTTTCACGCAAATACTACTGAACCGATTGCAATGAAATTTAGCACACATATAGAGGGTAACTTGGTTTAACACATAGCATAGGTTTCATCCCGGAAATCCCACGGGAACGGGAACTATGCGGGTTTTTCTTTCAAGACGCGGGCGAAGCCGCGGGCGGAAAGCTAGTAACTATATAATACGATGCTGTTGGCATATCACAAATGCAAAGTTGTGGACAAACAACGCGTTTCGGCTTCCAAGTTACGACTAAGTTTCCAACTTGATACCAATGCTTGCGATCGATTCACAGTTTTGCGCTGGCTTGTCGAGAATTTGTTGCGATTGCTTTGTGATACGGTAATGGTTTGGTATATACGTTGTTTATATACTTGTAAAGTTTATTTAAGTGTGTTTATATTATAATTTTGTTGTGTAATACATGTGTATCTTTGCATATTAGAGCTTGTTAGATTAACACTTGATGGAGAGTAAGATTAAGGACTTGGTATTGTTAAAATTATATTCCTTGAAGTAGGTATCGTATGTATGTAGGCCGGTACTTAACGTAAAATTATAATTGTAACTTTATAATGAAAAATTTTATTTAATTGGAAATTCATGATAGATCGAGCAAATTCACATTTAAGAATCTAACAGTCGTATTAAGTAATTGCATAATGTAAAAACTGAAATGTCAATCAACTGAATATGAAATACGTTGCATACAAGACAATACAAAACCCATTCAAGTTGATTGGACAACCGGTAAAAGGTTAACCATTGAACCTGACCCACCTGCGCTGTGACGTCACATGCTGCGTGCTGAATTTGTAAGCAAAAAGTTAATATTCCGTATGAGCTGCGCGCGCGCAACGCTGAACGAATATTTACGATTGGTATGCGCTTTATGTGTTAAAAGAAATGTCTTGTTGTGTTTTAATTGCAAGGCATTCAATTGTTTTTATTTAACCGACTTCGAAAAATGAAGTTCTTCCACTGTATGTACCTGTTTTATGTAATAATTGTTGTTTGTATATAGGGTGTTTAATCAACATTCTTTATTATTTCTTACAAAAGAAATCGTTTCTTTTGGAAGGAATCGGAAATAAAAGTATAACGAGTTTCTTGATTGATGCTGTTTCGAGTGAGATAAATAAGTGACATTTAAATTCCACGTCCTAAAAACTTTCCGTAATTATTATAAATCTTTTTATAATAAAGTGGCCTTCACAAAATTGGGACATGTCGGAGGGAAGCTGCAATAGCGTACATTTTACATAATAACCATCATTAGCTGGTAAAATGAAGCTGGTGGAATGAGTAGTGTCGCAGTAACCATCACCAGGCATTAAGGGTCCGGGTCGAGAGGGCACTCACAAAGCCAATTCACTCTTTAAATTATTTAATACCGTACCTACACGTGACCTAATTTCATTTATTTTATCGCTCTGCAACGTAGTTAATTAGGCTCCGTGAAAATACATTTTTTTTTGTTTTCGTAATATTTTTTCTTTTCATATTTAACGATTTTAATTACTCGTGAATGATACAAAGCGCTGCAAATTGCTTGGCTACAACAATTTTTAATATTTTGACCTGGATTGGAGTCGGTATTATCTTCATTCATGTAAACTTTAATTAGCACCTTTCAATCGTTATTTCTGTTTACTTTTCCTTCGTTAAGAGGAAGTCTATACAAGTTAAATTGTTTTTTTTTTTATTAAATAACAAACTCATTTAAAGTATCTCAATTAAGATAAACTTCAAATTGATTTTTTTTAAACACACAATGAGCTATTTTAAAGCGAAGATAGCACAGCATAAACTGTTTTTAAATGTGTTGTCTAGTAAAGAACTGATTACCAACATTATATGAAAAACAGTGTGCATCAGCCAGTCATTCTTTATAAATAAAGCATTTAATTACCTCACATATAATGGAATTTACAATTCTAAACGTAATTACAAACGAAATATAATGTGTCTAATGACGTCACCATCAGGTTGGTACGTGTGACGCAACCTCCTCAGATCCGCATTATATAGGGTAATGTTATTAGCAAGTTATCAAATGAATAGAAGATACCCGCGACCCAATTTCTCAAATAAACTCGATTATGGCAACGGATGTGAGAATTAGTGACTAATCGTAGATTGGTGATTAAATCTGCTGATGTAGGTGCTAATAATTTGTAACGGTTTTGAGTTTTTTTGGTGAAAATATAAGGCGTGGGTGGATAGAATGAGATACTAGGAGGAATAGGTCCTACTGTAAAATTGGAATAAATTTATTCACTAATTTTAATGTGAAAATAAACATTACATTATTGTTTACTTCAGTTGTTTTAGTTAGCTAGGAACACATTAGAAATTTAATGAAATTATTGACTTCAATTATTGTAGGTCCCTACTCCCTATTTGCAAATAGGGATCTGAATTAACTTAGTAGTATCTAAGAAGTTTTCATAGTAAAATTCAAATTGTAACAACTAGTATCTGTATTTCTTTATCAGGTACCTTATCATTGGATTTACTGAACAAACAGTGATACACGGAAGACCTACTTATTCCGAATGAATCACATAGCAAATGTGTGTTTAAAATAACATGACTTGTAATATAGAAATGCAATAATAAGTGGGAGTTATCAATTTCATACTGAAGTAAAAGCTGAGAAGGATGTTTGTCAATCAATCACTTCAGAATGATTGAATAGGTTTGGATGCGAATTTGTCACAAATATAGATTATAATCTAGAAATCTGAACATACTTATTTCCATGCACGGGACTTTAAACATAAAACAAGGCAGTTACAAGTCAACTCACAAAGAAATAAGGTTTCAAGTCTATAAACACAATACTATTAGCCCTTACAGAATAGATATCTATTTACTCTCGCAAGAGGGTTGCGGATCCGTGAGGGGACATGTAGGCAAATACGGGCGCTATACGAGTGTTTTTAGGATTCAATTTGCGTTTTGTCTTTAGCTTTTTTTGGGTTCCGTAAAACTGGCTAATTCTCCTTTGAAATTTTGATATACAACTATGATATTTAGGTGTACTATCGTTTAACATTAAAGGTATGACATAAGTGTTATCTGTATTTTCTTAAGGCGCATTTTTTACTTTAAATATGTAGAACACTTTAATAGCAATGCTTTCTTTACTTTTAGTGGTGGTAACTTATATGTCCCTGTTTTACGTTTAATAAATGCATGTTCCTCTGTAGTTTACGATGTAAAAATAATAAAACACCAATACAAATTAAAGGCGGCACTTACAAAAACTGTTATTACACTTCGTGTGTGGACCGACTCGGTCTTGGCAGTTTTATAACCGATCCATGTTAAATGTCATAAATATTTTAAAGGAGTCGATAAATATTGGAAAGGTCAAGGCAATTATATAAATGGTAGATATTTTACCATTTATTACGCTTGTTGAAATGAGAAATGAAAAGAAAGGAATTGAAAAGAAAGTGGGTGGGCGTGGATTGCTTTGGGTGTAATTTGTGAGTTTAACACGAGTCTGTGGAAAATATGTGAAATAATATGATACATATAAATGTTAATAATTATTGTAATTTTATATTAAAGTAGCTCGAAACTTCGTCATATTCTAAAGAAATTACTCGTAATAAAGCTACTTATTTCATAAACCATAATTATGTTTTCTAAATAAATTCACAACATTTCATTTCAAACAAATTCACACTCGATTTAAATATGAATAACGTAAAATAAGAATGTTCTTTTCTCTCTAGGTTGAGATATTTCACAAATTAAAAGGTGGTGTTGTGTGTTGTTTCGTTTACTAAACATTCTTTAACATTAGGTAAGACAAAAATAATGTATGAACTTACGTTACATATCTGATGATCGTCGTTTATATAATTGCAAAGCGCCATTGATCTGAAACAAAAACAATTATTTATTAATATTGTTATTAACCAGAAAATTATGTCTGTAAATAAAAGGGCATTTTGATTCAACTAGGTCATATCTGAATGCACAAGTTCTGTCGTTTTTAGCGACGAACACGGCTATGTCAAATGGAGAGTTATGTGGTTATGATTTAAAAGTTAAAGTAGAATATTAAATTGAAGGTATGTTAATCGTTTTCATAATATAAATATTTTGTGTTGATTCGTAATGTACTTTTTGTCATCTTCAACACATTTTGCAAATACATAAATAATTATTCATCTATTAATGATTTCAATACAAAAGGTAACTATCTATTAATGTTAAAGCAAATTAAGTAAAAGATAGCGCTGTTTAAAAAATTATATAAAATTGTGGAAGTTTTTCAGTCAGGTTTGAGTTTATATCTCGTAAAATTTACAATAACTTCGCTCGTTTGATTGTTAAATATAACAAGCTCTAGTTACGGCATGCCTTCTCTTATTATAGTATAAAAGTATGAACATTGTAGCGAATTATTATTAAAATTTTGTTAAGCAAAGCAACCTGTAGTTTCGCAGTAAACAGTGGAAATTTTTAATTTCGCTGCTTCGCGAAACCTTGGCGCTTCTTAAATGGCTATTCGGAGGGAAATATTTGAGTGAAAATCAAGTGGCACCGAAATGGGTCAGATGCTATGTGTTTTTAAGTCGTGTTTAGCGTCGTCTGTCGTACAATGGTACATTTGCCTTATTAAATGTAGATTTTCATATTTTTAAACGGAACAAATATGGTAGGGTAGGGTATTATAATTTTTACATAATTTGATATATTTTCTGAGTATTGTTACCTGTCTTAAAAATCAGCAAGTGTTAATGTTAAATTTCTATCAAGGTTTTTAATATAATTTTAAACAATTTAAGCATGACAATAATAAAAAGAGCTTTATATAAATATTATTGATGGACTGTATTTTATAATGCTTGACGTGATAACACATTTGAAAACTTTTAATAGACGAAACGATAAAACGGGGTTTTAGCCCCGACATAAATGTTTTATTTCGGAAAGTTTTATCCACAAAAAATATTTACCATTTTGTTGACGTGAAACGTTTACGATAAATAATTTGTCCAGCTGTATTTTTAGGCTCGGGTTTAGGAGGGTCGCCTTTGAAATACTTCACAATTCACGCAATCCAGGACTAGGTATAGACCTTAATATTTATCAGGGGTTTTTAGGTGGCCTGGGGAACTCTGAATTCCTACGTAGTCGCTAAATATTTTGTCGCGAATCCCGGCTACTGATAAAGTCCTTTTATTTTTTTATATTTGTATTGAATAGGAAAATTCTCAGGGAATGTAATAATTGTACTATATATATAAAACTCAAAGGTGACTGATATAGTGATCTATCAACGCACAGCCCAAACCACTGGACGTATCGGGCTGAAATTTGGCATGCAGGTAGATGTTAGGACGTAGGCATCCGCTAAGAAAGGATTTCCCGAAATTCTTGCGGGAACGGGGAAAAACGGGGATGCACGTACAAAGTCGTGGGCGGAAGCTAGTTGTATAATAAATTTGGTAAGTGAATATTAATGTTGAGTTCGTGAATAGATTGTAATTACTTTGATATTTTTATTGTCTATACCTTGCTTTCGGTCCTTCAAATGTATTAACAAATTAGGATCTAAAATAAAAGCCCAAATCAATGAGCTAAACGCTGTCAAAGTAAAGTAAAAGGCGATATTAATTAAATGGACATAAAACAAGGTCCAACAAACGTTATTTATGTCGGGATGGGGACGTCCACAAATCATCCGCTTGGCTCTATCTTACGCTTGGCGACACGACCGGGTATGGTCCAAACTGTATGTTTCATTTTAAATAACATCAATAGTATGAAATTGATTTTTAGTCATTATACTTCCTCTGGCTTGTAATTTTCTCTTGTGTTCTACGCTTTGGCAATTTTTTTTAGACACTTAGTGTTGTTAAATTTTCCGCCATCTCATCTCTTTATTTATAATTATTATTAAAACTTTATTCAATATCAATAAATTCGTAATTAAAAACTACCGCTATTTACTTGCGGAAATTATTATGAACGATTTTAATCTTAATAGACTGTTAGCAAAGTTTGAGTAAGTGCAGTTTTCTCGGATAAGCACTAAAGTTCAATATTTTGCATATTTTAACACAAATTCAACCATCGAATATTAATTTTCATTATATTTCATTACTTCAAGTAAAATTTAGGTAATTTGTTAATGGCAACGCAAATCTTTTCGCGTTTGTAATAAATGTAGTTTATAATCTTAACCAATGGTTTTACATCATCATTAATATTATAAATGCGAAAATGTGTTTGTCTTTCTTTCGCGACAAAAGAGCATTTTATAGTATGATTTTTGTGCCTGTAGATAGTCAGAAGGCTAGACTGATAGGCTACTTTTTACCCCATTGTTACATCTCATTCTTATTTGCATTTTTTTTTACCAGACAGGCGAAGCCACTAGCCAAAAGGTAGTATACGCGTCTCTCATTCTTTGGTACATACAACATCCAGTTTGTACAGACGCGCCGGCGCAGCACCTGGCCGATTCACAGACTCGTCTAACAAGTTTTTCGAATTTAATGCCATTCATACATCGCTATACGCATTTCGATTCGACTGTACATGATTATTTACTTATGTTTGTATAATTAGGCGATTCTTTTAACACGCCGGTATGGTGGGAAGACATCAAGGCGTGGTTTTAATGTTGAACTTATTGTACGTGAATAAATTCTTGTTTTACCGTACTATAACATTCTTTACTCTGTGTGGTTCTGGATACACGAAAATGTATGTTGTGTTGGTTTTACATGTGCCTAAGACGTACGTTTATCCTTATAAGTATAGTATTCTATCTAAATGTTTGTTTTTTATGATGATAGAGTAAGATTTCATATGTAAGTTTCGGTTTATGTAATTTTGGATGAACTTACGTACACTGCAAATCGATTCAATATAATATGTAAACATGCTCTAAGCATATTAATAAATTCGATTCCACAACGTCTTCATAACGTAAACGTTATTTCTAAATCACCCAAACATATTGTGACACATGCCAATAATAATAACAATAACTGCCTCATAAAACAAACAAAAAATGAGGAAAACGCGGCCAAAGCGAAGATACAATTCAAAATAAAGACAAAATACGAGCGCTTCCATTTAAATGGAAATCACACAACTCTTTGAAATGAGCGCCATATCAAAACTGCTATTTCAAAATCTCAACACAAAAGATTACATTTACATGGGAAAAGAATGAAAAACATGTCAAATGGAGTCGTATCGTGAGATTGCATCTATTGAGTTAGAGCGCCTCAGACTTGGCAATGTTAGGATAGTATTACAAGATCATGGTAACGTATGCCAGTGTGATTTTATCTTGTAAATGTGTAATACAATAAAATTATATGTATGTATAATGATTTTCATTTACTGTTATATTACTATTGTTACATTTTTTTGAAAACACAAAGACGCATGTCTTTTCAAAGTTAAGCTACACGAATGTTCGACACATGAAATCGGAAACAAAACAAACACAATCTAATTACTAAACTTAACACAAAGTAATAATTTGAGTATCACCGAACAGACGTGGTCAAAACTATCTAAGAAAAGAAATATGATTATGGAATTATTTCAAAATTATGAGTAAACAATCAACGTTAACAAGTGCGCAATACAATACTTAAAGACTTTATATTATTCAAACTTTCACAGTCAAAATATCATCCTAAAATATAGTTTACGACACGGTCACACAATAACCATAAGTAAAGTGACATAACCACATCACGAAACTGTCCAGCCAATGAGGCGGCTAGTTAGACAGACATAATTCATAAAAGGGTCAAGTAGGGTCAGGGTAATTATCAGCTGAGCGTTAAGCGGCTTTGAGCGGTCGATCGGAGAGATTTTAAAACTTATAGTCCTGCACGGGAAGATAAGATGTTATAGCTTTAATTATTTGATATTTATGGTAAATGTTATAATCCTGGACATTTTATTGAGACATCTAACCCGAGCCTACCATATATTAGGCACTCGATATAAAGTCATTCAGGTTTTTCCCTTTAGGGACTATAAAGATGTAAGAAAGAAAGCAATACGCCACTTTGCTTATTTTAATTGATTGATTCAATAATAAAAGAATCACATTTTGAATTGGCAATACACTAACATTCCTACTATAAGACAATATCGTCTAAAATTATCAATAATTGTATTATCCGTCGTCTGCTACATAAAAAGGAATAGTTAAATTCTATTAAAACGAAAAATTACTCAAAAGCCGCTGCCAGTTAAAAAGAAGACCTGAATTCCGTTAAAACTAAAAATTACCTGAAAGCAAAAGAAAATGAATTGCAATGTAAATATGAAAGCGATCCAGTAATCGGCTTTAAAACACGGCAGGTGCAAGCTAATCCCGTTATAAATGAATCAAATTTGACGCTCACAAACACGCCGCAATTTAGGGGAAATTTGATAAAATCACTTCGTAAATCTATCCGTCTTGATCAGCTTTTGTTGAAACTGCTAGTCTTATCTTTAAATCTTTGAAAGTATCATTATTCTAGCTGATCAATTGTTGATATTACTGCTTCTTAGTGGTAATGCGGGAGCTTATAATAGACAGGTTTTGGCTTCGATCTTTTTCTTATTAAGTCACGATTGAGAAGATAAGAGATGAATAATGTATGAGTGAACAAAATATGTGTTTTTCGATGATGATTATTCATAATTTAATGATAATCCTTTGAAATACTACACAAAACATGCTGGACAATGGTTTGTAAGTTATTTGCTCCAATTTGAAACACAACAAAAATAACTATTCTAACAAGTTTACAATCTTTAAGCTTTATAAATTCTGCAAGAAATGCAAAGTAAACCGAAAGAAATACAACATTTTATTCGCAGTCACCAAGTAGGTAATAAACTTAGCAAGATTGTTGACACGAGAATAAAAGCAAAGAATAAACATCATTTAACTGCACAATTGTTAGGAGTCACGGACAGAAGCCAATACTAGAACAATGAGGACACTTTCCAGCGACCTATATACAAAAATTGGGTTAACATCGCGACTTACCTCAGTTACGGCCCATTAAATGATAAGTTATGAGTACATGCTCCGACTTTTGCCACCCTACACGTACACATTCGAGCCTTTATATAGAAAAGGGCTTTTGGCTTATATAGCGTCCAACATATGTAAGAATGTTCAAAAGAAAATTGGCAAATTTACTGAAGAAATGTGGGTTGTTTTTAAACAATCAAAGACGCAAGCTACACAAGCTCAGTACCTCTACCATGAGTTGACATAGTTAAATCGTCTGACGTAACTACAATAGTAAACGTGAATAGTCGGTAGGCTTTTTAGTTCCGCTGCGGCACACTAGGGGCGCTGTACAAACATTTCATACAAACCGCTTACTACAATCGCTAGCGAGTATCGTGTGCGTAAACTCATGGTAGACCTACAGAGCCTCAAGGGCAAAACCGGAGCGGTATTTGTTTTAAATATAGATTTACTTTGTAGCAAAACGTATTTTTGTATACGAAGAGTATTTTTACAATGTATGCGATACTTCTAAGAATTTCTCATGCAATTAAAAAGTAATCTCAAGGAAGTATGTCGCGCAGCCAAGGACAATGTATTATTACGAGAGTGTGGCCGGGTTAATGAAGCCTAGCGAGATAAATCCCCAAAGTTGGCTGATTGTACTACAACTGAAGTTTTCGCCTATCCACGGAAGGCTTTAGTGGGAAGAAGGGACGGTTGCGTAACTCGAAAATTATTTTCGAGTAAGGCTGTTCGATTATAAAATTAGAATTCCATTGAACGGTGTATGGTTTTAAAAGTGTTTAAAACTTGTGTACTAAAGCTGTCTATTCATGTTAGGATTTTATATACTTGCTTGTTATAAATGTAAAAGTATCAAAATCACGTCTCTTTACTTTAATATAGTTTTGGCTACATATGCATTTGTTTTTTATAAAAAGATGTACCCTGTTATAACAATTTACAGAAGAAGATGTTAAAGATTCAAGTTTAGCATGAAGAAAGAGTAAAAATAGTAAACAAGCGCACTAATAACGCTTATCCTTTCAAACCCAACGTCCCAAACTGTATTAGATTTACCCAAAATATTGTCACATAAGAAATATGATCCCAAGAGTCCCATACATCTACATTAGACGCTGGCAAGCGTGTTTTAGAAAATGCGTTCATTAGGCTTGCTCTAAGTTACCGAGTCAGCACTTTAAATTTCCCAATGGGTATTATTTTGTCATAAATCAACCCTTTCATGGGTTCCTATCGCTAAGACGCAGAGCAAGCGCCGATCCCTGGTGATTAATTGATTAACCAGCCATTTTGTAATTTTCATGATTTATTGCTTTTGTACACATGCGAGGAATCAGGGTAGTGAATGGATACGGTGCCTGAGAAGTAGGGTTTAATGTACGTTCACAACTAGGAACCAGTAGGTAATATTTGTAGGTATAAATGTGTATAAGGAATAGGTGAATTTTAACAAGACGATTATAAGCTATTGTTCCTTGTGATGATTCTCATTTCTCCATTTATCTTTCTAGGTTAACAGGATCAATAAAAAATAATACCGCACAATTCAAGATTAGTGAACAAAAGCAGTAAAGTTTGAGTGTTAAAAATAACAACCTATATAAACGTTACGGAAAACAAAACGGCAAGTTCGTGAAAGTTGGAAACAAAACTGCGATCGTTATCCCGCAAGGAAAAGATGTCAATCCCACTTCAACAAGTCAATAACATCGTTGAGAGCCGATACCATCTCCTGAATCAATTTCAAAACCTTTAATTGGCCTTTTTGCGAACCTTTTGATGTTCCGACTTAAGAAAATAGACGGCGAGGTACGACAAAAGAATTTAATTGATTCTCAAGAATGTCCGAGGAAATCTTTTAGCTGCTTTGATTGTTTCCGAGCTAAGTCGCTTTAAATGTTAAATGCATTTCGTTTAGCTTGGACGGAATAGTTTTGCATTTCAAATGTTTCAATGTTTTTGGTTGTTTATCAAATTGTTGCTTTGTTCGGTTGTATTTTGATATAGGTAGCGTTTAGAAAAGTTATTTTGTATGTGTGTTCATATGTATAATGTAGAGATATGTAGATATTTCAACAATTTTATTAGCTCAAGTCAGTTGACTATGGATGGATAATTTCAAAACGTAATTTGTTTATAAAATATCTTATCGACCAATTAGGTATTTATAACTGAAACTTAAGCACATCTCTTACAAAACTGACATCAACAGAATACGTTTTGTACAGTTACAAGTACTATGAGCCACTATAAAAATTTGTTTTTCCTGACATTGAATGGTAAATTGTTGATAACATCAGAGGGGAGACCGAGCGAGGGCACAGAGGGACCGGCTACAAACCGATGACTGATATAAACGAGTTTCTAATTCGAGCTGTTTCCTCTCAATACTAAAACTTTCAGTTCCACTCTATAATTAAATAACTAACATCAATCCCGACCTACTGACAGTTCTAATGAATACAAATGGTGTTTTCTTTAACGTTTAGCTTATTAATATTAAAACGGCTAAAGCAGGATAATTAAAATCTGTTTATCGTGTGGGTGTGAAGATACTTCAAAGAGAATAATATAGATGGATGTATATTAGTAAGGAAGTGTTTTTGATCTTATTTAAAACTGTATCCGTGACTGTTATTGTAGTGTTTGGAATACAGATACTCCGTACTAGACAAAAAATCGCTCTTAAATCAGCGCTTTGTTTGAACATATTAAAACTTAAACAATAAAGCAGCGTGCATGCTAGCATTATTATTTCCTTTCAGAGCAATATTTGTTTTGATCATTTTTAAAATTTTTAATTTGAACACATATTTCGTTTTATATAACCGCAATAACAAATGTTGGAAAGAATGGGCGAGTATCGTACGTAGGAAAATTAAATTGAAATTAAAATGTAGGTCGCTCCGCATTCGGTTACTTGCAAATGATTTTAATTCGAATCGATCGGAGCGAGTACAAGGGTACACGTTTTAAGCATCCGTAATCAAATTTCACTTGAGTCTTTAAGGGTTGAAGCAACTTTGAGCCTCCCTAATAAATTATATTGCCGGCAAAACTGCTCCCGAGCGCGACACACTTCGTTGCCTCTAATTGGTCGAAATTCGCGTCGACCCGGCTTATAATTGGTCGGATTCTCGAAAATTAGCGGATCCGAACATGGCCGGGATTAGATCTCGGCGCGGAACTAATGTGCCCCTAGTCAAACATACGTAATAAGTTTGGACTGGAGCTAATGAAGATCCGTGAAGACGGAAAACAAATTTAACAAGTTTGCTGGCAACTCAAACTTTCTGCTTGGAATACACTAAATGCTTGCTTAATTAGCGCTCTATGTAAGAATTTAGCGAAATTGCAGATGCACGCACGATTCGCTGACCTACTTGCCTACAAATGGCGACAATGTTATAAAGACTGAAATAGACAGGGACGTTTTATATCACTTTGTGATTTATATTTCATCTCTATATTTTAGTTTTTAACAATTTATGAAATATAAAAAGCATGATGGACGTCGTATAAATCAATATATAAGAAGAAAAAAATTATTTTGAATGTAATCATTGACGAATGAAGATTATGAAATGAAGTTTTTTTAAAAACTACACTTCTCGAACGAATTTTTATTTCAAGTACCTACATAAGAATAATATAATTAAATTATAACTAGATAACATTTTGCACATGATATCAAGAATAATCAGTTTCCAACTCGTAGCGAGTTTCCAGTATTTTTGTGACAATAATATATAGGTCGCGTCGCGTATGCTTTTACGTACTTGAGTCATGTTTTTAAATAAATGAGGCATGAAACGTACAATTCGAGCGCTTAACTTTATCATTACGTCGCGTCGGAATAGAATTCACGGATGATGTTATATCATTGTGAATCACGATTTTATCATTTATACATTTTCATGTACATGTGGAGTAATTGCAATATAAGGCGTAAAACAGGTTGTATAGACATAGAGCAATAGATTAAAATGAATTATCGGTTTGTAATATGAAAATAATTAGCTCTTTAAGCATATGGAAGTACAAACGGTACCTAAATGAACAAACTATTAAAATATTGTGTGTTTTATTGGTTATGTTTCTTCCCTACAAATTAATAACTATTTGATATTCCTAGCTCAAATTTATTATCTAATCCACCTAATATATCAGCCAAAATGAACCAAATCATAACAATAACAAGTTTTATTCATTCATTATTCATTCCCTGTGATTGTATGTCCCATTCGCGGCACGCTCGCAATCAGCCCAACTCAGACACATGCGAGAGACGTCTTGAACAAATAATTAGGATTCGTTCGACGGTTTTTTAATTGCCACGTGTCAATCAGATTTATACAAAATGGGTTTGTCTGTGTAGATAATACTGAATAGATATCTACTAGATATGCAGTTAAGGGTGCGATTTTATTGAAAAAAATAGTAAGTAAGATGGCGACAATTTTATAATCAGAAATAATACTTCGAGCTAAGCTGACCTTGTGATAAAGTAAGACATTAATTGCTATATAAATATAATGTTACTTGACATACTTTGATATTAAGTTTTATTAAAATTTTCCAGGATTTTCAAAACTAATTTCAGATTGTGGCGTATAAGCAATTACCAAACAAAGAGCTTATTATAAATCTTGTTTCTCTAACAAGAATTGTTTTTTCGAGGACATAAAGAGATACAGATAAGAACAATATGAATGGAAATAACATTTTAGCGGGGCTTTTCCCGCCTTGTACGGAACTCATTTTATGCAAATCGCAGTCGCGCCTAGCTCGCTATCTGATGCTAGATGGGCTTAGGCTGGTTATACACGTACGACTTACATAGTCATATCATTTTCTATGAAATAAAAATGTAATGCTGTTATAAAAGATAATTTTAGATGATTTTGCTTATGCAAAGAAAAACTACAAATATTCAAAAAAATGTTGTTCGTCGACTAAAGTATTGGAATTATATTTAAGTAGATATTAATAAGTAGGTTGTTTATCTGTTTGCTGTTTATTTATGCATTTACATATTAAAATTTAAAATATAAGATTTACTTCTTTTCATTTCAACATAGATATCGCGCGAGGGCGACCATTTGCGACGAATTTGCGACTAATCGATTGTTTACTAAATCCTTATAGAATATTTGTCGTACCAAAGAGACCCAGGATCGCGATAATGAGCCTCAACCCTATCTAAGGACCCGCGATTAAAAATAATAAGCGTTTTGGAAGCGGCTTTCAGTCGTTTGCGTTTAAGACGATACACAAAAAAAAATCCACTGCTTGGTGGGCGGAGTCTAATAGCTCGCTATCGCGAACGCGGGTGTGCGCGAAGTCATTCTTGCAAACTCGCCGCGCTGCCGCTGGCCGACTCGGGACAAACATGTATGGAGTCGTCATACAGTTATAATATTGTTATACATATATTTAATTGTTGATTTATTGGTTTTATTTTCTTGCTTATAAACAAATAATCTTCTTTTTAACAACTACTTAGACATTATTAATAATTATTATTATTTCGTAATGTTTACTTTATTAAAAAATAATACAGGTTATAAATAATCTTTAAAATAACAAAAAATATTGTTACTCTGAAAAAATGAAATGGTACTCAATAACGCGGACTACTGAATTGATTTACTTAGATAGAATTTGATGCTGACGTAGATATTACATCATGCCCAGAAATGAAAGGTACTATTTCTGAAAGAAGTTATAAACCCTAATTCTTCTCAGTCAAAGTCAAGAGTATCACTAATACAGTAAAACTGATGCGAAACTTTGGATGTTAATTTGTATATTTTTTTGTTAGTTGTTACTTAATCACGTCAAGACTACATTACCAATTTTGATAAAATATAGCTAATTGCCTGGATTTACACATAGGATACTTTTTATCCGAACTGAACACTTCTGTGGGATAAAACAGGATTCACGATATAACCTAATTCCACGCGGGCAAAGCCCCGGTCGGAATGATATTTTTTTAAATAAAAAAATTGTTTAAAAAAAACACAAAATATATTGACGCATGTATTTATTTTTTGCACTCTATTATAATTGTAATTATTCATTACAAATAATCAAAATAAAATAGCCAGAACAAAGTTAGGCCCTGGTAGGGTAGGTAGGCAGGTACAGCAATGTGAGACGAACACTGGCTTATTTATACCAATAATAATGTATTATAAACATTAAATTAAGTTTACTTTCTAACAACAAAAATACATAATATTAGCTAATGTGAAAACGAATCAACCAATCATCCCACAACAATGAAATGTGCACACAAATATTCATCCAAATCGGTTCATGTGATTAGGAGGAGTGACTGCAGCGCCATCTTCCGGGCCCAATTGTGTTTCCAGATCACCCAGGAACTCAATTTAATATACTTACACAAAATTTTTCGAAATGAAAACTCACATTACTATGTAAATATGAATATAAACCTGTTTTAGTACTAAGCAATTTCCCGCACAGGTGTAGTAAGTATAAATGAAATAAATATCAACATCAAATTCTTTATACAATATACTTATCTACCACCTACTAAGAAATGTAATTCTTGAAATTTTTTCGTATTTTTTTTAAATATAATACTACTCCAATGAGCTCCTGTTCCATATTACGTCCACCATACTTCCACTAAGTTCACCATGATTTTTTATTTCTTTGCACTTTGTTGCTTTTTGCTAAAAATGGAATCATGCGATAAAACCAGTAGAGCGTTGATAACATACATTTTTGACTGAATAAAGGTACTTACGAAGGAGTGGGTTCACATTGTGAACAATCAGTGGGTTTATTTTCCTTCTGGATTCCGGATTTCTGAAAAGATTATCTATGCTATAAATGAAAAAATCTTACACATTCGTTATGTACTTAAAACAGGGGTACATATCAAACATCGTCTATAATACAATTATCATCAAATTTAAAATAAAACCAACTTACTTCATTAATTTGTTCCAATTGTAAGCATTCTTTTTCCTCCAACCTTTATGTTTCTTCTTCTTATTTTCTTTATTGTCCCCATTTGTCTCATTTTGTCTTATCGTGTTGTCACCCTTTGTTACGATTGCGCGAGCGACACAAGTTCCCCGTGTGACGGCCGTAGCGGGAATGACTCGTGCAGCGATCGGGGTAGGAAGGTACAGGGCGGCTCTCGCTATATTGGCTGGTCGCGCGCTAATTTCAAGTATTTCTTGTTTATTTCAAAACCATCGCATATTTCAAAATTCTAACTCGGTAGACGTATAGGTTGTATATTTTATAGTTAATATCCAAAAAGTCGTAACTTTACGTTTGTTATTTTGAAGATGCCAGAGATTAAAAAAAAATAACAATGAGAACTTTGTATTTTTTTTCTATCGAGAAAATATCATGGAATCATGTTTCTAAAACGATAGACGTATTGTGTTACTATTGAACTTTCTTGTCAAGAATTTTCATCACGACAACTTTAATAATATAAAAATTACGAAGGTTTAAAAAGGGCCGTAAATGTTAGAAAAATTAATTCATCACCTTAAGATTAGACGTTTGAAGTCGATGGAACATTGGCCCGTAATGGCGATGTAAGAATAATGTTCTAGAAGTTTCGAGATTAGCTTTTGTTTGAATGGACTTGATGAGATGGTTGTTAATTTTTAAGAGTATGTATAACGTTTGGGTAAAGGGTTCAAAAACTAACTATTAACATGTCAAGGAGAGCAATATTTGTATTTATTTAATTTTGTTAATTATATACTCTACATCAACTTTATATTGGGTCAATTAAAAATTGTACATAATACAAAAATGATAACAAAACACATACTAGGCGTACCAAGATATTTAAAAAATCTGTTTATCGAAATGATGACGTTATAAAGACAATGTAAAAATTAAAGTTAAAATTACTCAAGTACAACATCATGTACATGTTGTATGGAACCAGACGAGCCTTCCACGGCACGGCCTTAATTCGGCAACTTCTAATCAAGGCTCTGTTTTTCTTTGCCTATCAACTTATATCAGTTGAATCAGAATTAAGTCACTCAGTCTTATAAGTTTGTATTCTTTTTGTATCTGCTGTGCTCCGCGGTTTTACCCGCATTGCTCCGCTCAAATAAGTCTTAGTTTGATGATATAAAGTCAATAGCTTTCCTGGATAAATGAGCTATCTAACAATAAAAGAATTGTTCAAATCAGACATGTAGTTCCTGAGATTAGCACGTTCAACCAAACAAACTTATCTGTTTTATAATATGACTAGATTCAGAATTGTCTCACTGAGCCTTATAAGTTCATATTCATTTTGCATCCGGATATATCGGTGCATTTCAATATTGAGTTTTATTGTTATTGTGTGTAGGTTGAGATTGATTTGTAACTGGGACAGGGTCAGTCGGGAAGGGAAGATAAGTGCAAGATGATTTCCATTTCAACTGTAGGTAGTTTTCGTAGAAAACATTTTCGTTTATAGTCTACAAGAACTTACCATGTATTGAGTTAGTACATTTCAGATAGATGGTCCAAAGTTTGTGCTATCCAGATATTATTTCTATTCAGAGTATATTTAAATAGAATAAAGTGGAAATAAATAGTCTTAAATTTAAAATATAAATATTAATGTTGTTAAGTATCACGATCACGTTACGTTGCAACGTTTTTAAAATAATTTATTTTCCTTATAAACTGTATAAAAGTTCGCGTTTCATACTAAACACATCAGTGACCTATTTCATAAACGAGCTAAGTATTTGAGTTTTAATTTTAAAATTAAACGCGGTTTTACTTTTATAGTTTTGGTCTACGTATAAAGAGGTCTTTTAGCTGTAAAATGCCTATTTTTTGTAATTTGTAAAGTATTACGGGACTTATGTGAGTAGGAAATTAAACTAAGCCAGCTTCTACGTGATGTGGGCAAATTAATAATACTTTATGCGATGGGAATTATAATTTTTTTTTTTTTTTTTTTTTTTTTTATGTATAAGCTGGCAAACGAGCTTGCGCGTCACCGGACAGAAAGCGATGATTGGCGCCGCCCATGAACATCCACAGAATTTCTGCTCGTATACTTCTTTTTAAAAGTTCTCGTACTAGGCTTTAGTTATTTGGCATGATTTGATTTTCATTCTTTCTTACATAATTGTCCATACATAGAAGGAATGTACCTACATGTTTTTAAATTAGATTTGAACAAAAATACACTTTTTTATTAGGTATATGCGTTAATGAACTCTCCACCAAATAGGCGAAAGCACGAAACGGTTCAAACCCAACATAGGTATTTTCCAATGTATTTTTCACCTCCTCTTTGGAATATTTCGCAACTCACGGAAGGGTTAAAAACGACCCGTCACTCTTTCTAAGTGAGATTGGTATCACATCCCATTCATTACTCTTCATTTATTTTGATTAGTGTTTCCTGGTTGCCATGGTTACCGACATATTTCCTACGTAATGAGGTGTAAACAGTATGTAAATGTAGTTTATTTTTAGACTGGATTCGTATTGGGAATGATATACTATATTTAGATCAAGCCACTTACATGCTTCTTATACTTTACCTACCTTTACTTAGGTATATATTTATACACAACACTTCAAATAAAGTTTGAGGTGTTAACCTAATTAAAACCATCATATTGTCATAATCGATCCCCATCAGAAATTAAGGATTTAACGTAATATTTAAAACATACCTACGTTTAAAACTAACTCGTTTTAAAATGATTTATTTTGTCGTTAGTGTTATTAGTGAGATTAAGATGTCAAACAAAAAAGTAGGTAGATGCCAAGTTGAAGAATAATCTACGAAGAAATTTACTTCTTGTCTAGTTTATTTCTATGTCAGTTACAACTGGCATTATCTTAATTCTACAGAGCATAATAAATATAAAAGTATTGAAATAATTATGAAGATTTATTATACTGAAAGTTACTATTGAAATTAAACGTTGTTTTATCTATCTATGCTAATATTATAAAGCGAGTTTGTTTGTTTGAACGCGCTGATCTCGGGAACTACTGGTCTGATTTGAAAAATTCTTCCGGTGTTAGATAGCCCATTTATCGAGGAAGGCGGCTATATATCATCTCGCTGAGACCAACAGGAACGGAGCAATGCGGGTAAAACCGCGGAGCACAGCTAATTATAAATAACAAGAACAATGATTATAATATTATGTAGGTAGTTATCGTTACTTTGAGGAGAAAAGGAAGATGTAGGCGTATCAAAGTATACACATATAGTACAAGTGTACACAAAGTCTTTAAACATCAATTAACTTATTTTGAAAGATACATTTAAAAGCTCAGTAAAAGCACCAATTTGGTCAATTGAGCGAAGGCATCCAAATAACATTTATAAACGTGTAATTCGCTGTTATCCGATGTAAAGAAATAGTGGAAAGAAAGAAATATTACTTATTTCTTTAGTCGGCGGTAATCACATTTGCTTTTGTTCGTTTTGGCCTTTTCATTCGCTTAATCGCGTTATTTCGGGACTTCGTAGTACAAGACATGAGCGGAGCGGATTTGGTTTCTATACCTACCTATATCACGATAATTTAGATGAATAAAAATAAAATTATATTTCTGTTTAAATTATGATGTGGAAAATTTTAAATGTTGTGAAGATACAAAGTCATCTTCTACGAATTTATCTATGTTATAAACGACATTAAATCTAACTTAAATATGTTGCATATATAGTCTATTTTTGAATGTACATTGCCATTTTTCCTGATATCCCTGTCTTGGTACAAAATTGAACACTTGAAATCGAACTCTGATTATTTTGCAAAGCCACATATAGTTTTATTGTACCAATGTTTGTGTGATTAAATCAATAAATAATAAAACATAAGTTCATGACGTATCCCCTATACTAGGATACAGGAAAGCAATGAGGAAGGAAGGTCTGCTCCCGCACGCCATGTACCTACGTTATATAAATGACTAATTATATCTATACAGAAAAAGGTTCAATCGAAGCCTTCATAAGATGGAGCTATTTGTTATTTTGGTACAGCTGATGGAACAACTTTTATCCGACTGACAAAAAGTTGAAGGGGGTTTTGTTTTGTTATTATGGAAGTCAGTATTTGAATGTCATTGTCAATTTTGAACTTGAAAACAAGTTAATGTTAAAATCGACTGCCCCCCTAGTCAAGTGGCTTTCTGTTAGCGTAGCGTTCAATAGAATAGACTACGAATGTATGAGATTGACGTAAGCTGTAGATACCGTATCTACAGCTTACGTCAATCTCATACATTCGTAGTCTATTCTATTGAACGCTACGCTAACAGAAAGCCACTTGACTAGGGGGGCTGGACAGAATGGAGAAGATACATGTCGAAGAAAATATGATTCAAAATTTTTTGAATCATAAATATGTTAGACAACAAGTACAATACGTAAGACAGAAAAAATATTTAATGTGTTATCATACTATTAATAAATATTAAATAGGTACTTAGCACGGCCTTTAACTTTTTTCAAATAATTCAGATAAAACTAACTAGTTCTAATATAATATGAAAGTTCCAATTATAGCCATTTCCCTTTCTAAGCTACTATTATCGATATCCAATAATCGATAAGAATTTCTCTCGCGTGCAAGAAACACACAACTCATATAAAATGCCGCGGCTCCGTCCGTTGCCTTGTTTATAGGCGTTCGTGTTGAAACCGACGGACGTAACGATTTCCCGGTTATTTATATACTTATTTATAGCCTGAGATCAAAGGGCGAAAATGTAATTTTGTTACGGACGTAAATATTTCGCTATTTTATTTATTAATTAATTTTTTGTTTTTGTACATTTTTAAGTCGCGTCGAATTTAAAGTGAAGTTAATTGAAATACAGAAAGGTAGGTACATAAATGTAGAATTTAAACACTATGATAACTTTATTAAGTATCTGTACAAAAAACTGTTTAAATATAATCCTGCTTTATCGTAAAAAATAAGTATGAACTACCAAACTTGCAACAAAATTTAAGGTACCTACATTTACCTACTTCCAGAAACTTCTTAACACAGAATACGATAAAGACTCGTATCCCGGTTTTGCATCTAGTTAAACTATGTATAATTAAACATTACCAAGAACATAAAAGTCTGTTTATAACGAGAATTATCGCTATATCTATCTCTTTCGTTAGCGAGCTTAGCTACTTATATTCATTATGAACCCATTCCAAGATTTACATATTAAACAAAAGCTTTGTAAACTGAGGATTTACGCGCTTAACAATAGTTTAAGTCCCTGAGAATTTTTTATTTAAAATATGAAAAATAAGAAAGCATTTACAACGGATTTACGCACGCAATTTGCTCGTTATTATTTCATCTTTCCAGAAACTAATGTTTTACTTAAAATTTTAATTACAACGCTCTGTATAGGTACATGAGTCTAATAATTTAGAATTGCAAGATTAAGGCTCCGTAAATAATCTGCAACTTATCGTTTAGCAGGCGGATAAGAGTCTGGAAATAATCTATAATATAAAATCTGAACATATAGTCAACCATTTGTATCATAAGTACTTACTAGTGATGCAACGAATACTATAACTTTTACGAATACGAATACGAATACGAATATCAAACCTACTATTCGGCGAATACGAATACGAATACGAATATCTCGCCTTGGTAATAAAAGACTTATTTATTTAATGAATGATTAAAATTCTCTCTTCTAATAATTAAAATTTACAATAGGCAAATTTTTATTTAAAAAACACAGAATTCGTAGATTTTCTGGTTTTAGGCGATTTTTTTTTTCAGTATGGATGTTTCCAGCCGTTGAAAAAAGTCTTTCCGAAGCGACTGTACATGGCTTCAGTGAAAAATATTTTTGGGCGAGTTTTTTCTGACTTTGAAAATGGACATCTTCTCGCCAAAAGGCCAGTGGATCAGCAGTCTCTGCACACGTCATATTTTAACGCGCGATTTTTTAAATCTGTAGTAAATTGAGTTGCGTACAAAAATATTCGTTTTTAAATATTCGTATATTAGCCGAATACGAATATTCGGTAAATGTCTAGTATTCGGCGAATACGAATATTCGTATTCGTATTCGTTGCATCACTAGTACTTACATAGAAGAAAATTAAGTACTATAACTAAGGGTTAACTTGCCGCAGGGAAATTTTATATTTGAGAGGACACGAATTGCAAAACATTGTTATTACACATACCTACTTATCTATATATGACATAAAATACGTTCGCCCTACCCAAAAGAAAACACGGTACCTCACTTATATGACGGAAATACGTTCCTCTTCTGGCGCCATTACGAACTTCAAAAATGAAACGCAAAACGGCAGCATAGCGAAAATATTCATTCATAAGTCCATTTCGCAATTTACATATTAAAACAAAAGCAGTAAGCTAAGGTTAAACCTGTTAAACAATAGCACAGCTGAATAAAGATGGCCCGCCATTTTGGCGGAATATTTTTAAACTAGCAACACCATTAGTGTAGGACGCAGTTTTTGCATCCAATTTAAATTTTTAGCTGGTATACCTAGTGGGTATTACACGTATTTTACATAATACGTATTTTGCCGGTATCATTCTGGAATATTGCGCTTTTATGTCCACTGCGAGCGGTCAGGATAATTTCTTTGTTGGGACTTTTTGTTTTAGGGTTCTTTGTTCGGTTTTTAAATTAAGAACTAATGGGTTTATTTTACTAAAATTGTAGATGACGGTAGACTACGTTGTGTACATTCAAAGTTTTGAGGAGAATCTTATACACGCCTGAAAACATAAAAATCTGATTTACTGCTGTTATGAAAGTAGTTTTGACTGCCATATAAGATAATATTTATATCGCACATTCCATTATTTAAATGAATCATGAACATAAGATATCGTTTATAAAAAGATATTTAGCAGTTTAAATATGAAAACACAATAATATAGCACGCTAAACACCGACATTTGAACGCCCCTCGACATAAAGGCTGACTTTTAGCCGACTTAATTAAAATGTCAACGACACTTATTAATCAAAACATTGTTTGGAGGCTATATTCCGCCCATTCCACGATATGGTAAAATGTTAGGCTACAGTGAATGCATCTTATTTAATTTTGTCACTTATTTCTAAGAACTAAACAAGTGATAGAGTAAAATTGAAAGGTAATACAATGGTATTCTATTTAAAGGGTGTGATAATTATAAAGAAAATAATATAGTAGGTACAAGTAAAATATATTTATTGATTCGTCACATACCTATACAATTTATTATGTATCTAATACAGGGAATTTCAAATTCATGGTTTGACGCGTTGACAAAAATCATAGCTATTAAATGATTGGGGTCATATTAAAATAATAAGCATATAATTCTGAAAATTGAGAACAGCCGCAGGAATTGAAGTCCATACATTTCAAGAATCCCCATTTCAACTAGACAGAATTAAATATTCATAGAATAACATTAATCAAGGAACTTACATCCTCCATCTCAGGCTTCAAGTTTCGGAGAACGATTCTTATAAAATGTATCTCAGTCTGCTCGTTAAGTAACTTCGGATTGAAATATACCGCAGACACAGTTTGGGCAACGCTACTGCAAGTCAATTTAAAGTTTTTCAAGCAGATATTGTGTCCTTTCACATCTATTCAAGATATTTCGATTGCTTCCACGAATTGTTTTAATGCAACTCTTGAGTAAGCTTTTGTGTTTACACACAGTATGGTTAACAACTTAAGTTTCTAAGCAATATCAGAAGTATAGTGAGCAGACATTCATCCTCTTTTTTTGATGTACCTATAGGTAATTGGATTAAAGCAGCATTTTCTTGACAATTATGTTTAAGGAGTTTCACATAGTAATAAAGAGAATGATCACTATATTTAAAGCAGATTTATTTAGAAATTCAAAGGACAAACATCTTAAAAAATATTCTTATATTTCCTTCACTACCATGATACTTTTGTAACAGCGTGTGCAATAAAAACTAACCAGTCTTGAATAACAACCTCAGGCATTTGATGAAAAGTAAACTAAGCAAACATAGCACTAATCAAAAACGTATTAAAATCAAAGTTATAAAGCAAAATTCTGTCCCAATGTCTGTAACTCTTCAGTTTATCGCTCCTTCACGCAACGTAATTAAGTTAAGGATCTTACCCACATCAGGCCACGTCATCAATCATGGTGGGGGAAGTATATAAGCGCCGTGACAGCGCCGGGCGGGCCTTTCTTCATTAGACAGCCGTCGAGAGCGGACGCAAGCGACTTATGTATTAATCATACCACTATTACCTTATAATGACGCCTTATACATGATTGTAATTTATCAAAGCGATTGGAAAGGAAATGGATTTTCGAGATGAAGATGTGCAGGATCTATTTGAAGATATCTTCGTCTACCTAACTTTGACTTCGTCTACCTAAAAGCTTTTCTAAAGAATGTTGTGTGCTTAAGTCAAAAAGGTACAGAGTTGTTAAGGTTTTGACAAGAACCTGAGAAGTCATAGTGTTCAGACTTGGTACATAAAACTCCAATACAAGAGACAAACCAGCTGGACAACATTATTTGTCTCGTACAGAGCCAAGTCCCTAATTTTTATTATCCTTGCATCTCGCCAATTCAACAACAATAAATAACTAACAGGACTAAATTGAATCTAGTGCGCAATAATTCTCCATTACATGTTCCAACGTTCTGTTTTATCTAACATGTCTTTTCTTTAAAAAATATACTTACTTAACGTTTTATAATTTTTGTCCTATTTTAAAGAAGACTTAAGTCCTAGTCTCGAAATCTATTGTAGATTAAATGATGGTAGGAAACATAAAAATGGCCTTATTTAGAGGAAATAGATAATATACAGTCTATACTCTATAGGTACGTTAAATGTATTTGCCTTACCCCACAGCATTACCCCATTTGGGAACATTTCCAAGGTAATCTTGCTTTCACTCATTTTATGTAATACTAGCTGCTCCGCGCGGTTTCACCCCCGTGGCTCCACTCCTGTTGGTGGTAGCGTGATGATACATAGCCTATAACCTTCCTCGATAAATGGGCT
This sequence comes from Colias nastes, assembly GCA_907164665.1. NCBI lineage: Eukaryota > Metazoa > Arthropoda > Insecta > Lepidoptera > Pieridae > Colias > Colias nastes. The sequence goes on along the minus strand of CAJQZM010040549.1, from coordinate 42,956 downwards.
ATCTAACAGCGAAAGAATTTTTCAAATCGGACCAGTAGTTCCCGAGATTAGCGCGTTCAAACAAACAAACAAACAAACTCTTCAGCTTTATAATATTAGTACGTATAGATATTAATATGCAAATTCATATTACGATTTAACAGAAAATGTGAATAATTTAACACATTAAGTATCTAGTACTTAGAAATGTATAAGAGCGTATTTAACATTATCTATATTACCTCTAAATCTTTGTTTAACATTACAAAGGCTAAATAATCTTAAAGTAAGACAAGTCTAAGCCAAGGGATATAAGTACCAAGTATTTCAGTTCAAAGTTAACGCTAAGTATGCTCTTTTGTTATTGTTAATTACTTTAAAATTTTCATCAGCGCAAATTGATTCAGAAATATAAGTTTATTTTGTTCCGCCACTTTACTTCCTCTCATAGTTTTGCTAAATAGCAGTGCCTAAGTAATTATAATAATTATATTTCAACAACAAGTAGGTATATTTACCCTATTCTGCGAAATCCCGTCTATCTAATATCCAAAATCTTTTTCTAATGTATATTTTAATATTATTAAACTCAACTTACCAATTGTTGCGTACTACCCTCAAAAACTTAAAGCAAAAATTAGTGAATTCACCTCTCTAAGGTATAATAAATCAGATGGTTTCCGTGCTCAGGTCGCGTGCGGTCCAAGATTCGGTGCCCGATACGCACGCGAGGGGCACGCTATAATTATTTACACCATGGATTGTCTGTTCCGGCTTTCCCTTTAATACTGGGTGAGGGGCTTTTGTGACGTCATCGATTGTTACGCGACGACTTGTATTTAGAAGTAAACGATTTTAAAAGGGATGTAATAATAATATTGCTTGCTTTCCGCGTACGGCTTCGCTCGATTTGTCTAGAACTTAACAAATTATACACTTACTAAAACGTAGTAACTATTAATCTGTGCTAAAACCTTCCCTCGAATCACTATCTATTAAAAAACCGCTTAAAAATCAGTTGCGTACTTTTTAAAAATTAAGAATACGAACAAAATAGACAGTGCCAGCGACTTTGTTTTATAAATACCTACAACTATGTAAAGCCAATTAAAAAATAATCAATATAAATCCATAAATAAAATACATTTTAATTTAACCTCAGTACCACAGTCAAAACAATCAATAAAATTAAAATTACCAGCATAAATCATTAAATAAAATAACAGACATATTCCCAACATGTGTCGCGAAAAAAGTATGCAATAAATCAGAAATAACGACCACAACATTATCAAAACATGCTGTTCTGAGATAAAGTGCTGCTAAAGTAATGTAAACATCTCATTTAAGATAAAAACCGGTGAATGCAAGTCCAATTACAGTTAACTTTAATGCGACAACCACTTTTTTAACTCTATTCATATATTTATTCTTAGCACGCGCCGTTTTCATTGTTTTTGTATTAACAAGAATGTTGACACTTTTGTACATAACTTTTTAATTATGGCTTTGATCGTGTAATATCTATATTTCTATACTAATATTATAAAGAGGAAACCTTTGTATTTTTGTATTGAATAGGCTCATAAACTACTGGACCGATTTCAAAATTTCTTTTACCGTTACTTAGCCTAGCCTAGCCTAGCCTAGCCTAGCCTAGCCTAGGTATACGATTCTTCCGAATCCGTATACCTAGGCTATAATAATTTATCCCGGAAAACGTAAATATGTACCACGGGCGAAGCCGGGGCGGACTGCTAGTACTTAATATACTTAACCTAAAAGTCTAACGAGCTTTCAAATCTATATCGCATAAGTTTTTTATACTGAGCAGAATATATGCCCAAAAACAAAGATGTCCCTTGTCCCTATCGATATAAAATTATAGATATTTTAGTAACTTACATGCTGGATAATTAATTTGGACCGAATGGAATAACTTTAAATCCTAGAATTCTTTGCAATTCATATCTTAAAAATATACTTAAAATAACTTACTAAAAGTAACTTATAACAAAGGTTAGCGATCACTATCGAGCTTCAAGCAACCGAATTTATTGCGTCAATTTATAAACTTTATCTTCTCTGTAATAAATATAACTTTCTACATATCCATAAAAATAATATAACTAAGTACGTTTATGTTACCATCAAAATTATTATTTTTTCTGTCGTCTCCCTGGCAAAGGGAGTTTTTATAACTAATAATTTAAATGTTACATGAATAAAAATAGAACTTATTATCGAAATTACTAGATAAATAAAAACAAGAAAAAATATGTTATTTTTAATTATTACTTTAAATAAACAATGCTTTGACTTCATAAGCCTTAACACTTAAGCCTTACTTAATAAATTATTTATATAAAGGGAATTTATTTAAAACTTCACCAATTTCGTTGGGGTAAAACAAAGTTTACAAGTTTTGAACTTATTTTAGGAAAAATTTGGTCAAAAAACCCGCCGCAGTGTTCACTTACCTGAGAAATGTACAAATTACTTCTACACTTTGTCTCTGAGCTGCTATTATTCTAGATTTCTGGTTTAAATAGTTTCTTTTTTTATATTTTTCATTAAGTCAAACAATTTTTAATAACAAAGAAGTTATCTTTAAAAATGCGTCTTCAAAAATACAGACACATCTTTTTCTCAAGCCTCGAAATTTATTTTAGATATTCCGTGATCATGTAAAAATTTCTTGTCGTGTTTAACATGAATCTAATACCATTATTTTTATATTATTTGAACCTACCTATTTATGAAATATTTTAAGTAAAGTTTTAAGTACTTTTTAAGTAAGGCAAAATAAATCATCCTTTAAACGATTGACTTTTAAAATTAAACAAATCCCACTGAACAGATTCCAAAGCTCAAAAGGAACAGACAGACGGAATTTCGTATAATATTATTATATACAGCATATTTGTTAACCCTCCGGCATTCACGCAATGATTTCTGGCCGAAGGAACTCAGACAATACAGGGTCCGGTGCGGAAACCGTTTTGGTATCCTATTAGACTCCCTTTTTCAAACTACCCGCTTTGCGAATAAATGGAATTGTCTTTGTCGCCATCGGAATATGTATCCGGTCGGTTTTATTGTTTCGATGACGTCATTGGAAAACATTTAACCTTTATTAGATAAGATGACGGATTGTTTTGATTTAGATGTTGGTTTTGTATGGTTTTAGACAATCTTTAACAGCTTTGTAAAATTAATCAATACGTGCTGTGATTATTTACTAAAAAATGCCCGACATGAAAAGAATTACAAACTCAACAATGAGGAACAAAGTGCGGGCTTTTCCAAAGAAGGCAATAGGTAATTATATTATCTGTTGATGTGTATTTATCAATGTCACTTGTATGTGAAGTATGTGCTACATGGCACGTCATACAACATCACAATCTCGCAATTTATCATTTTGACATTTTACTTTTCTGGTTTAAAAACAAGTTACGTGATTACATATAATTTCAAACCGGCAAATACACCAAACAGCAATCCATAAATAAATATAAGTACCTACCGCCGACTAGTAAACAGCCATTAAAATCTTTGAAGTTCCAACCCTTTAACCACGCCACAGAAAACTTAGATACCGATCACCTAATACCAGTAATGGATCGGCCGGTCCGATTCTCCCATTTTCCGAACCGTTAGCAGATAACGAAATGTCGACCGCTTTATGGCCAAAGACTTTCAGTTAATATACGCGGTGCTTAAAATACCCAGGCGTAGATCGAAGATTCCGAGGAATTCGTGTAGCATTTTAGGGTTAAGCCCGCCTGCAATTTTATGTCTACCACCTACGTGCGACGTTATTTTAATGGCCCGAGCAGGTCTAGAATTAATTTTATTAAGTACTCACCAAGTCTGTTGAAATAAAATCATTCCCGTTGAATCTGGAACAAAATACAATTTCGTTAATTTAAAACACGAGGGAAACTTTTATAAAAATGAGCATTTATTTCTAGAACGTTCGCATATCTGGGTATGACGTCATACCGTAAACAATGAATAATAAAACAGCCTCCGCAGCCCGCGGCTGAATAAATACCACATTTACGAGTCGCTCGTCTAACTAATTGCTTATTTTACTTGTATTTTTGAGGGCATGACAAGTCACTTGAGCGGCCAAGATGTCATGCATGTGGGTTTTTGTTTGTGGAAGAATATTGGTCACATTTGTCTTTAGTATTATAGGTACTCTTCTTTAATGATGTCTTGGTCTAATTACACATTGAAATTTAAAATTTTGAAAATCTATTAACTGGTGGGCTATTAGAAATACATTTGTTTCCCCTTTGCAGAGAAACAGCGCATCCGAATTCCGATAGTTTTTGCAGGGAAATAGTTTAGGAAACGGATATCACTCTCCGATTTAAAAACTGATGCCAAGGGAAAAATCCTTTCAATACCGGCAAAACAATACGTATATATCTACCAAACGAAACTGGGCAGTTATATTGAAACAAATATTTTAATAATTTGAAAGGCTTGATTGAAATAATCTTAAATAGATTGAAAATAAATCAAGGAAATATACAAATTATTTATTTATTGGAAAAAGAAAAATCAATTATGTCAGTAATAAGGAGTAGGAATGCTTTGCATTTTCCAAGATTTTCTCATCGTGAAACCTTAAAGCTAGGCTAGGCTTTTCTTATTCCTGGATAAAAACTGGGTTAAGATTCTTTCTAGATATTGTTTCTAGCTTAATAATCTTGGTATTAATTTACGAGTTATTTATATTTTTGTCAATAAATAAGTAAAATTAACTTTATGAACAAGCGCGATATAATATTTTCAACTAATAGATCCGATAAGATATATATATGAATGTATAAAAATACTTTTTCGTACAAAAGTAAAAGGAATTTATAAATAAGATACATTAAAGGAAGTGTACAGAAAGCAGCTTAGGGAAAGCGATATTTTTACCATTATATTTTAACAATCCCTATAGGTATAACTAACAATAACAGATTCTTTAACAAACATTCATTCTTACTTTTCAAATTTAACATTAACTATGTATTACTTACTTCGTAAATAATATAACAGTATATGCGGGTATATGTATAAATGTATACAGTATAGTACAAGATTATGACGTCAGGTCAGTATATAAACTAATCAATCACGCGGCTTGTGCTGAAATGTTCGTTGTATTTTCTATTATATTTTTATAAGTTCGTAATGTGGGGAAATGGATTTATATTTATAGCATTATGTAGTTTATAGGCATAGTTTTGTGAGTGCTTTTGCGTGTAGATTTTTGATGTTTCATAGATTTTTTATATGTAAATTTTAAGCTACTATTAGGGTTTTATTATTTGCTTGTGTGTTAACTATTGCATAGTTAATTAGAGTTCTTCAAAAATAGAATGAATGAATGAAAATAATGTTTTTTTTTAACAAATGTGCAACCTACAATATCCTCAATGTGCAAATTTTACATGCCGATATAAAAATATATTGAAATAACTAACAATCTTACAAGCCATATTAATTACTAGCTGTGTCCTGCGGTTTTACCCGCAGTGCTCCACCCCTGTTGGTCTTAGCGTGATGATATATAGCCTATAGCCTTCCTCGATAAATGGGCTATCTAACACCGAAAGAATTTTTCAAATCGGACCAGTAGTTCCTGAGATTAGCGCGTTCAAACAAACAAACTCTTCAGATTTATAATATTAGTATAGATTAACCATATTTTAATATGTATCGCTATATTCATAAAGCATCGAAAATGACGAAAGATTTTGTTCAATTTTATATTTAAATTACTATAAAGCTTTTAATAACATGTACATAATGTTATAATTTCGCTGAAATTGTTCGTTTTACTTTAATATCTCCATATAAATACATTAAAATATTCATTATTATTTCAATTTATGGAGTATATCTTATTATCTTATAAGCAATTGCTACAGTTGATTTAAATTTTGATATAAGATTGATTAAAGAGGGAGGCATATTCACAAAAACCTGACGCGTCTTTCCAAACTATACAAGGCCAGCACGCAACGGTGTGAAACTAATCACGTATAGTTTGGAAATAACTTTTTTACAAAGTTCTTCCAATCTATACAACAGTAGTACGCAAATACTCGCGTATACTTTGTAGTGTAAGTAAGTAAGAATAGCGCTCCAAAACATACAGCGCCAGTACGCATGCGGACTAATCGTGTATGTTTCGGAGTAAGCGCCGTCTTTCCATTGCTCGCGTTTATATTATTGTAATTGCTGTTTTTAAATCTATTATTACAATGCATGTGTATGTAATGTTGCGTACTGATCGTATATTTTTTGTATCGTGGATGCTTGTGTCTTCGTTCCCGACTATACTGCACGACTTACAATTGACAATAGTGCTAAAATGTAAAAATCTAATAAGTCCAGAAGTCCGCTTCGCGGGGCTCCTATTTTTGTGTAGTTAAAAAAAACACGAACCTAACCTAACCCATAGGTACCCTTATCTGTTACCTATTTATTTTCCTAAGCTTACCTGATAATATTTTTATTCCATATTTTACTGAATCAATAATAATCAAGAAGAGTAAAAGTAGATAGATATAGCTGTACAAGTCTTTGATTACCTATATATTTATTATTTCGCTCAAGCGTAAGTGGTGTAGTAGGTATATTTAGTTATATTTTGCGTACTGATCGTGTATAGTTTGGAACGAAGAAGCAAGCATCCGCGTTACAAAGTATACACGATCAGTACGCAAAATTCGTGTATATATTGTAATAACAAACTTTAAAACAGCATTACAAAGTATACACGAGCAGTTTCCTATGGTTGCGTTCTGGCTATGTATAGTTTGGAAATACGCAAACCTGACCCTTATAAAAAAACAATACCTACTACAAAAATATAGGAGCTTAACAAAAGAATAATAAGGAAGACATTACAAGTCGAAATATCGGGATAAATTAGTGAATAAATCCGTTGAAAAAAATAATTTCTAAAAAGACCAAACCAAAAGTGTGATAATCAAGTCGAAGTAGCCAATTCTCAGCATATGCTGCCCAACATGTAGCGCTGATTTTTAGTAACCTGTCACCAAGTCAGTCAGTTGAACAACCTAGCATTTTCCTGAGACGCGTGGGAATGCGTCTAGATTGAGATTCTAGATCAAGACCCGACTCCGCATAAAGGTTGCGTAATGAGTTCGCAATAGCGACTATTTAAAGGTTCTTACTATGCATGGTTTTTATGAAATATGCCGATAATAATGTAACAAAATAGACCATAAATGCACGTAATTAAAAACTTGTGCGACACGTTTTGTTTAAATGATTTCGAATAGTTTTTAATTTTCAAATAAAATATTTTTTTCGTGTTGTCTGCAGGTGGATTTGCTATAGCTCGCAAACGGATATACCGATTTGAGTGTGTTCTTTAATCAAAAAACGATTCGTATATTTTCTAAAACTTTCACATCCATTCTTTAAAAGAGTTAATCTTGCACTCTAATATAAAATACACTACTTAGAAAGAATACAATGATATTTTCTAACAACTTATCCGTATTCATTACATAGTACAGTGCGTAAATAAAACCTAGGTCTTAGATGGTAGATATCAGTAGCAAGCCTGATTTGGTTAAGTAACGCATCATTACGTATGTACGGAGTAATTACCATGAGATCGTTAAGGGAATCGAATCCCATCCTTTGGAAAAACACGTAAATGCAATTAGTAATGGATAGCCTAGGATTAAGACTTCTTATGGGATGTCTTGGAAGGCTCAGTTGGCGTGGGAACATTGTAATCTAGACTGTTATATGAGATTTCTTTTATACAACGTTTCCTGGATTCATTCTTTTAATAATCCTTCAAAGAGTGTTTGTGTGATTGAATAACAAAGAATTTAATACACACTTGAATTACATTTAAATTTTACAATAGGTATAGCTAACCTATTCTTTTCCTAAAAAATCATAATGTTTTCCACGTTTTCTCAGTGATTAATGTTTACATTAATCACACTAAAATTTTAATTTACCATAATAAAGCTCCAAAATACAAAAAGCCTACGTACCTAATCATTTTTCTTAAGAATGGTTAGTTTATGACGATTTTACTTTACAAAGTCAAAATCTATCTACAAAGACAACAACTTAAAATATATTTTTCACAATACAAAACATAAAACAGTTGCACTATAACATCATAATGTAGAGTATTAAAGAAGCCAATAGAGCTCGCCACGTAGTTAATTGCCTGTGAAACCTGTCGACCTGCATACGAATTACAACATTACCACTGTCACCTGTAACCCCCAGGGGAGGGGGGATTTCATTAACGTAGAGCTGATACTTTTGTCAGCTGATTGAGTTCAACTGAAAGATAATAAGTTGTATTTAATTGAGGTTTACAGATTGTTTCTAGTGATTCGATCTGATTTGAAGGTTAGATTTCGTCACAAGTGTAAGGGTCTACAAGTTTAAGGTCTTGGTTGGTATAAATTGGGAAAGGGTCAATATTATCTATTAATCTATCAAATTAGTGAAATGTGTTTACATCTTTAGATGTAATAGTTTCTTATTAGTTACGTTATTTTTATTTTAGTGGTGTATTATGGTTTTGGTAAACTTCACACATATTATCTATTCTTAACCGACTTAAAAAAAAGGAGGAGGTTCTCAATTCGTCCGGTATATATTTTTTTATCGATTTACTAAATTACTAAATTCTTTAACTGGACAATGGACATCAATATAACTTTTCTCGCACACATATCAAAATAGGATAATCGTCAAATATAATCATTTCTGCCGCATAGCGTAGACAGGGTTAGTTTTAATCACTTCAATGTAACACCAAATTGGAAGTTTCCAGAAGCGTTGTGACGTCACAGTCTTGTTAATCATCTGTGAAATGGTGGCTATCTGCATGTTGATTGTGTGATTACCGCAAACGCAACGGGATTTCTCCAGAGACAAAGGGAATTTGAATTAAATGCTAAGATTATTCATATTTTTCGTGCGTTCAATATGGAAATTTATGTGGAATTAAAATTAAAATGACTTTGTTCCTCTTTTTTCATTTCGCAGTAAGTTTTGACGATACAATGTATAAACAGATTTAAAGTGGGACACAAATATATTATTTTAATTTAGTTTATTTTTAGCTTGTGTAATAAAATTTTACTACACATTTATTTACACCTACTTATATTTGTTATCATGCGACATACACTTTTAAAATTCATCACAATTCGTATAGCAGTTACGGCGTAAAAATTTTACCTACAAACATGATACAAATACAGTTACGTGTGTAATACAAAGAGTTAAGATTTGTAAGTGTGCTATATACAAAGCCTAGATATAAATGTTCTTAATATTTTGATAACAAAAATTAACGTAGCAAGAAATAAATGAATCTCATAAGTCATAACATTGCACCATTCACCCACTCGTGATAGTCGCACCCTAAATTCGAAATCGCATCGCTAAGGTTTATAACATCGGCGTCTAACTAAAGACCGCGACCCGGGATAAGTTTCAATCCCGGGAAATCCCACCGATCCCACCAATCCCAGCTATCCGGGCTATCCCGGCCATCCCGGGATCGGACACGGGACTAATGTTGCGGTCAGCGGACAAATAGACATTGGGATTAGCGTGGCCTGATTAACTAACAGCCTTGCGTTTTTGTGACCCTGGTACATGGATTGATTTGGGATGATGGCTGGTTGTTTTTGTTACTAACTAGTTTCGTTGTTTTTAGTTCTATTGAAATACATATGTTATTTCATGGCAATATTTTAAACACACAAATTTAAATTCCGCAATTAAATTGTATCTCCTTTAAAGGTGTAGGACTTTAATATTTTCAAAACAGATTTTTTACAAACGTTAAGTAACTCGCCTAGAAAAATCAGCATTAGCTGTAACATTCATAAGCTTACCCATGCTTGTCTAAAATGATGAGCAATTTACAATGTCAATGGTAAATGGTACAAATAAGAAGTATATTAACGACGTATCAAACAAGGTAAAAAAGTACCGACAATTTGCAGCCATGGGAACTCAATCCCATTCAATAATAGTACATCTCGAAACATTCCAGGCCTGGGAATCGAATCCAGGAAATCTGTCGAGTACCGTTGCGTCACTGAGTACTGGAGTACATTCACATCGCATAACAACAAAAAGCTTCAATTATTTCACCGGAACAGAGAGATTGCTTTAATTCCATAATGACTGTGATACGTATAATACTAACGTCCATTAAACCAATACCGAATAACCAACAAAGGTCTAAGCGGCAGGGGTCACGTTACACTGGTCGCGGTACATCGAAGTCATCATTCATATCTTTGCGGCGTCACGACCGGCCCGAGGCTTAATCTAATTTAAAATTCATCCGGCCAACTTAAAAAGCTCGGTTAATTTGTGGAAAGAAGAAAGCGGAGGACACTCCTGAACTCCACCGGGTAGCGCCTCGAAGGCGCGTGAGGCCGCATTAACCGACCTATTTAAACATTCACCTCTTTGAATATTTTTAGCTGGCGACGTCGTGTCTTTAATCATAGCTTATATAAAGTGGTGTAAGAAAGCGCAATTAACAATACAAAGGGACGGTAAATGAAATTAAAGTCGGCGACGAAAATAACGAGCATTTTGCAAAATTGAGACTTATTACGAAATGGCGGCCTGCACTTACTTTAATGATATTTTATTTGAATTAAAATTTAAAATGCAATTTCGAATTTTCACGTACAAAGAGAGGTTCAAATTAAAAAATTGACTCCAGCGATACAGCTTTAATAACAACATTTATAAATCCAAAAATATGTATTAAATTTCATTCGCGCCGTCATTTATTGAGAATGCAGCGTTTGCAAGATTTTGGCTTTTAATTCCCTAGATTGGCAACTTGTTAAAGTCTACTTAATAAAAAGAGCTGACTAAAAGCTTCATTGTTAAACCTGCGTGCATTTATATTCGTAAAACGGTCAATTTAATGTAAAATACTCACATATTTGCATTGATACGAATTACGAAAACATTTTTCTCTCAAAACTAAACTGCTGAATTGAATCAACTAACATTTGGTACATAAACGATGCACACCAAGCAACCTATTTCTTGCCCAAACATTACGACGCAGAACGTTTCAAAGCTATTAGATTATGAATGTGTCTCATTTAAAAATCCAGTGAAATGTGTAAAGGCATTAGCCGTAGAGCGTAGAGCACGCGTTAACGGCTGCAAAGTTCCGTCACTAATAAGGTTTCCCACAGAAAAACCGTGTATAAAAATTTCAAGCTCGTTTGAGTAGGTACGTAGATTCAATTCTGAGCGAATGACGTGGAAAAAGTTCCCGTTTCAGGTGGAAGCAGGCATTAACTCGATTGATGGCGAGACCATCACTTAGCTTAATTAAAACCTTTTCAAGATGTCTACATTCGGTTTCGCCACAATATTCGCTTTTGATCCGGTTAGCTGATAATGTTATATCAAAGGCGAACACGATGGGAGTTCGTGCTTTTAAATTATACTCCAAATCTCTGTAAACCCTAAATTATAATATTAAAGCTTTGAAAACAACGAGATATTATTTTAATTACTTAGTGTAATCTCATAACGTGGCGGAATAAATGCATGGAAAGTACTTTTTAGCCATTATTTTTATGTGGAAAAATATGTTTTTTCCTGATGATGTTCTTGTGTAAGTTAGCAGAGAGTTACGAGGTCTTATTGGAGTTAAGTTTGTTCAAGGAAGGGTTATTTCAACTTCTTAGAAGTTTCGCGTCAAAGTAACAAATTTGCACGTGAGTGAGGTGGCTAGACTCACAAAATCCCTTGAAATCATCACTCATAAATAGTTATTTTGGTATAGGAAAATTATCATTCAAAAATAAAAGCACAAAAAGAAGATTTAGAGTTTATGAGCAGAAAAGTTATTTAGAGCCACTGGCGATGCTGATGTTCAAGTATTTAGAAGGTAGGGAACATTAACTTCACACAGTTTGAAATTATTACAGCTCCTTTGTTACTCATCTTAGTACATTAATATTTAATACTCAATAGAAAACGTATATTAGCAATGAGCAACATTTAAATACAGGATGGCCCGAGTTTCTGTCGAGTAGGAGTGATTCATAGCGTTCCACTCGACTATAGCGATTACACGGATTACAAAATACTACATTAATGTTTATAGCGACTATTGTGGGCCATGAATTATCATCTACAATGACTGTATAGTGCGCGCGCGCACCGTAATGTGATAACCAGTATAAGATGATCTCTGAGCTTTTTGTTGAGTCATTTTACACGTTTTGTTGGAATTATGCTTGAATGTCGTGGATAAATAATTCGTTATTTATGTTTCTTACAATTTCATAGTCTGTGGTGTCAAAATGTTTATTTATAGTACAGTGTCGCGTTAATTTTAGACATGTGTGAAGTTGTATGTGTAATTAAAAAAATCATACAAGGGTAATACTTAGACTACACGTGTACAAATTACAGTTGGAAGTTAAATCAATCAATGATAAATTATTTATATTATTTTAGGCCATTGTGCTTAAACCTTACAATTTGACATCTGCCTTAATATCCACCTAGACAGACAATATCAAAGTTATGGCTTATTGGAGGATTGTATTTAAGTCGTTAAACCTAGGTGACTACACTGTCGCTCTAATCTTATCAATACCAACATAGCATATACCTACATGTAAATGTTATGATAAAATTAATGTTTGTTTTAGATAAGTGTGAAATACAATGAAATTATTGTTTCATATTACCTATGAACGATTTCTGCCTAAATATTCATCTCGCTCTCACTTATGTAAAATCATTTGGGAGTGAAAGAGAAATGTTATTTTTACAAGCATGAAAATGATTAATGGTCATACTACGTTACAATGTGATTCATCTGTATACAAAGACTCAAGGGTATTTTATAGGAATACAATATGAGTAATAATTATTTCAATAAGAATATTAATATTAATTGATAACAGAAATGTAACACTTTATTCATAGTTCTAGAAGAATCACAAGTTATTTTTATCATTGTGTTCATTTTAATTTACAACATATAAAGTCATTGTTAATAGCATGCTTAAAATATTCTCTAGAAATGAGATATACAATTCTCCATAAAATATATAATACATCTGATTTGACTGGAACTGTCCAGTGAAAGCTGCATATCTCTAAGATGACTGTCACATTTGCCATTAAATGTAGATAAGAACATCTCAACGGACAAAACTTTCGTTTATTTGCCCCACATACCTTAAAGTTATCATCGAAGATCAAATGCCAATCGAAACAAAAAGCTTCTTTCTAAAAAAGGATTAACCGAAGGCACTAGCTTTCAAAATAAAGCAAAAGTAAAAAAAATCGTTAAAAAAGCATTCGAATTGAGAATTTTTCTTTAGTAAATCGGTTGAAGAGCTCAACCGAAAAAGCATCAATCAAACTTATATCCCAATTCCAACCCAAAAACATATCACACAGCCATGTGTCCACAGCCTTACTTCGCTAAGTGAATAAAGAACGGGCCCATTTACCGCGCATGTGTAACATCAGACACACTTACAAACTTGTGTTGGATCTACTTTTATTATACCCACATATAAATGAAGTAATGGCTTTACTTTCCGTGACGCTAAGTACTTTTGACGAAGCGAATTTGGGAATGTAAAACTTGTATGTAGATTGTGTAGGCCTTGAGACGCGAGTTTCGAAGTTTGAATTCGAATTGTGTACAAAAGAAAAGGAATTTTCAAGATTTATAAATGAAAGAATTTCACAATTAAAAACGTAGATAGCTAAAATATTTTTGATCCTTAATCCATTGCTATGAAATTATTTAAAAATAACCCTTTTCAAAAAGTTACACTGTCCAACTAAAACTCGAATAAAAAACAAGAAAGCAAAGCAAGAATACATGCATCACTGTTTAGTAATATTAATTAATAAAAATTCCAAAAGAACATGTTAATAAAACTACGTAAAGATCTAAAGTATCACAATTACAATAAACTTTAATACGTGCAAAGCATTTAGCCAATAAGCTTACAGGATTACCCAACTATACCTAGCCCTAATTGCGCCTGCATATTTAAAGGGTCGGCCAGGTCATATCCTCGAGGGTGATTAAACATTCAAATATTAATTTTGTTGTGTTGACATTTCGGTTGTAATTGCCTTGAATCGATCTTGGGTAACGTAAGGATAATTATAGTTCGCGTTCGCTTTTTGTTCAAAAGTTATATTTAAAAGGGCTTACGTGTGACGGTGTGAGGTTACTTCATTATTCATAATGTTAGAAATCAGTGACATTTAAAATCTATCGAATACACATTTGATTCTATTACCTACACATAGTGAAAACTATAGCCTTGAAAGAAACAGAATTATCGATTTAGTAGGTAAGACGTATAACTTTAAAATCGGGAAATATCGAACGATTTAAGAAACAGTACCAAAATTAAGAATTCACAACAGCTACTTGAAACTGGGTATACCTACCGGATGAAATCCTGTTAACTTAAAAAACAGACGTAAATACCTAACAAACATCAATTCCAATTTGACATACTAAAATAATCTATAGGTATACTTAAATTGGTTCATCCGATAACCAGCAATCTTCGTAAACTTATAACAACCCTTCATCAGGATAAAACGCAAAACAAAAAAAAAAACAGCGCAGCTTCATTTAAAAGACAAAGAAATAGCAAAAGGAATACAAGGAAAGGCAGGTGCAATAATATTGTGATGTCGAGTGTGAAGACAATTAACACATCCGTTATTCAATAAGAGCTGTTTAAATTGAATAATCGACGATGCTGCGAATTAACTTTGTAAGGGGCACTTTACATTCTGTGCTTTTTCATCTTTTACTTTGCTTTTAAAGATATGGGATTATAATAAAATGTGTAGGTATAGATAGATGAGAAATGTATTTCAGGAAACAGGGAAACATGCACGTTTTCTAATGTCAAAAAAACAAGTAGATACTTACCTTTTAGTATTTTAAAGATTTCAAACCCATGGTTTGACTTTCTTGTTCAGGTATATCTACTAATGATATTGGAGTATCATTTATAATGTAAGCGTGGAATGATATTGTTGAAAGGTCAGGTGAGTGTAATATGTAAGTCACAAAAAGTGTGACACCAAAAATATTTAATCAAATCGTATAAACCTATATTTTCATGCTCAATAGAAGTAAATTTTTAATTAATTTACCTCCAAGCACATGCCCTGTGTGGGAACAATCTCTGAGTTAAAAACGCGATGTCCGCAGTCGTGGTCGGCAGTAATTTGTTAAGAGCCATATCCGCTGCGACTATAATCCGATCATGCTACATGCGCCTTATGAGTCAGTGTGGTTTTTTTTTTCTTTTTATAAGAGAAGTAAAAAAGTAGATCCGTCTAATTTACGTTCAATATATTATGTTTGTTTCTTTTACATTATTTTATAATATAAGATAATAAAATTGTAATTAGTTGGAACGTTTTTATGATGATAGGAGATAATATAGTTAGCGAAAATAAGTGTTTGCTTTTAATATTCCAGAATATTAATTCTTATATAAAAACCTAATGAATTAATACAAGGTCAGTACATATTTAGGTCAAATAAATCTTTTATTTAGAAGCACAAAATATATTTTATCCTCCATTTGTATTCATGGGATAATACAAAATAATCAGTAGCGATTCCTAAATATAGGTCTCGCACATTCAAGAAATGATACACAATTTCAATCACCATGATGATAAACAAAAATCAACCTTAAAACAGAGATATTAAGGTTGAAATCTTGATAGATGGAGCAATTACCCTATCACGTAATTGGCGGGAATTCAGTGATATTTGTCGAATATATTTTTATGTTTGTTCAGTTGATTGCGCGAAATCGTGGTTTGGGATACGTACAATTAAATCATTGAGAACAATGTTTTTGGGATTTCTGTTTATTCCTCTCTTTTAGTTAAGAAATGGATTATTTTTAACGCTTTTAGATAAATATTTTATATAACAAAATATTTTGGTAATTTGAGTAGGTAAACAGTAATGGTGCCACAGAGGTAAATCTGAATTGTACTAAGTATGAGTATTAATTAATCGTTACTTTCCTATTACTAAAATAAAAATATTTAAAAAAAGTTTCGATAATGTTAAAACATCAAATCGTAATAATCAAACAAATTGCAAATACAGCATGCACACATACAAAACAATGAAGCAACACTATTACGCGGGTATTATAAACAATTAGACCTTCAACAAGGGATGTAAACAGCGCAAATCGTAATCGAATAATACCGATTATTCGATTTGATGTCTCGCAATCAGCGCACGCAAACGAGCAAACACCGTGAATCGATTAGCGACTCGATTGTCGATAGCAATCATTGGGTTTATTTGACTGATGAATTGACTTTACTGGATTATGTAATGCGATGTGAGTAGATTAAGATTTATTCATTTGTAGAATTGGTTTCAACGCGCACCTGCACCGCCTAATTCAAGTTATATTTTAGAGATTGAAAACAGTTTATTAACCTATTATGCTTATGAGTTATGACTGAGATGCTTCAAGGTTCCATCTAATTATATATTATGCATTATGACAATTCATATAAACCTCGCATATTAGCGGATCCCTGAAAGTTTTTTTTAGTAAGTATGGATAAAAATAAGTATTTATGGATTAATCGTATTAAGAATTTATTCTGCGATCAGTAATTATAAATCGTACAGCTTCCAGTTTAATTAACATCAATTAAATCTAGAAACTTATGAGGCCTCTATCCCTATAGTGGAAAAAATATGAGCTGATGATGATGTAAACTATAAAAAACGTGCACTATATTTAAAATCGTAAACCACTTCAAAATATTTGTATGCCCATATTATTACATACTTTAAACTTATTTTATGTATCTAACTATAGCTTCGCATTTAACCGAAAGTCTGTACCAACAATACCGATGTACTATATCAAAAGGCAACCCTAAATAATTAAAAAGTTACACAAAGTCGGGATGTCTCCAAGCGTGTGCCCTGGGGAGACATAATTTACTATGCTTTTATGACTATAGAATATTTAAGAGCATTAAAATGTTCAAAATGGCGGTCGTGCTACCTGAGATATATTTAATTAAAAGTGCAAAATTTAATGCCCTTTTATGCATAAGTCCAACACGAATTTCTTAAGTGATCACTTATTACTTTAGCCCTTAGTGTGCGGATACAAAGATATATTATTTCATACCTATCCAACTACATACTTGGTAATAACAATTCGGTTTAGAATTTTGTGCATGAGCAACAGACAAAGGTAGCTTCTAACATTCATGGTAGTAATATAACTGGACCACAGATCACAGAAACTAAAGGATCTCTATGAACTGGACTTACCTTTGCGGGTTAAAAACATATCATACAATTCTGATATATAATGTTCATACGAAATTGGTAAAGTTTGCGAAAGATAGTTATTCTAGTCCTTAAGATTTGGACGAAGATTGTTACAAAAGTGCTTCCTTAATAAAGAAGTATTTTTCTTAATAAAGAAAGCTCTGCGCTTTCAATATAAAAGTTCTTGTGGAATCACTCTGTAGGCTCGAAAATCGTAATATGTCTGTAAGATTTCTTAGTTACAGAAGTATTATCGAAGTCTGGAAAGTCTAAGAAGATTTAATTAATTTTATGCTAATGTTGTTTTAATTATAATTTATTGGGGATCGAGAAGTTTAAGCATTATAAATGCAATATTTAATATGAGTATTTGTTAAATTTATTAACACTAAGTTCATCAAATAAACAAGCAATATCACTTTATAATTTTATAAATTATTAAAGGAACATATAAATAATTAGTGTGTTTTATTTAATATCAAAATTATTCTACATAATATTATAATACAATTGTGATTTCTACAAATACAATATTACCCGGAAATTCACTTCGTCACTTGAAACTCCAAACAATTATTGATATTTGACATTCAGGTAGGTAATCTAAATAAGATGGAGTGATTCCAGCGGATTGATTGAGATGAATGACTCGACTAGGTCACCGGGGAAGGATTGCTTCTACCTAATAAGAGAATTATATTATCACTAGTTGAATTATGCAACTTTGTCTGCTTTCAAAAGGTTGTTAATTGCTGCTCCCCTGCAATTGGTCGTAGCGTTAAGTTATATAACTTAAGTATAGCATGCCCCGATAAATGGGTCAAAACACAAAAATAAATATTCAATTCGAACTAGTAAAAAGCGAATTTTAAGAATAGATTAGTAAGTAAATGCTTAGATCTTATATCAAATGATTAGTATTCCTCTAGTGAAAGAAAACTTAGTTCAAATCAACCGTTGCGTTGGGCTCCAATAAATACAACAAAGCAGTTAAAAAATGGTAAATTGTTTGTGATGTCATTATAGCGTTGCTTTGGTTCCGATAAAAGTTATTAATGATTATTCTGCTACATGAAGGTGAAAGTGAAGAATTCTTAATAATTCACATACGAAAAATAAGAGATGTTAGTCTTTGTTAGTAAATAAATGAATACATACGTCAAATGAACAGAAAGCAGCTGGGCACGGTTCATTCAGCCGATTCGTCGCATAATGAAAGGCTCACCTGCGAACAAATATTTACATTAAAGACGTTTCTACTCGGAGTAAGTGGGTTCGGTTCTGTACAGTATATATATGAACGTCTTTTATTCCTTCAATGGAGCTTTCAGACGCGATCTAACGTGGATAATGAATGGGGAAATATGGGAGTTATTGAAATGTATAATGTACTTCTTAGTACACACGTGATCAGGGTTTTGGTGTTTTAATTGAGGTGGAATTAGTGGAAATTGAAAATGATTTTCGTGTGGCATGTTAGCATTTAAATGATTAATATATTTACGTAATTTGTAGGTTCTTCTAATATTGAAAAATTTCCTCGTGTTTCTACGGATTTATATATAGGTAAGAGCATTTATAAATTATGTTCCTTACAATTTTTTGATAATCTATTCCTCTCTATCCGTAACAACAATGTATTTCAGGTTAGTCTGATGTGAGAAATTATACAAGTGAAGCATTAGGTTGAAAAAGTAAAATATTTAGATTCAAGATAATTCTAGTAATTTTCGATATAAGTTTCAGATAATTTTAGTAATTGTCTATACATTGTGATCCTTTCGCTTTTATACAAGGAAAAACTAGGACAGAAAAATGCATAAAAAGTCAGCCAGCAATTTCATCAGAGTTTCATATGAGAGAGTATTAGAATGTGATCTCTTTTGTGCTTAAGTAGGCCTCCATTAAGCATATAATGTCGACGGTATATGAGCCGAAGCGTTTAAACGAACTGTTGGCTTTGACTTTATAATGACTGTCTAAGTAGACCGGTCCTTTAATTGCGCAAACTTAACGTATCTTCGTAATTATTTTTATAAAATTCTCGGTTGTAACTTTATAATTAAAGGTATGAGTTTATGTACAAGATATAAGATGTAAATCAAGTCAGAATGTTTGTATGTAGAGGCAATGTGATGTTGCTCTATCACGCAAGTGCTGAAGCGTCATGTATGAAATTTGGTATATTGATAGATGATAAATGGTATGGAATATCAAGTAGACTTTATTGAGGTACAGCGTAGACTATAGTTCGTAAAAAACCGTTGAAAAGCAAATCATAAGTGAAAAAATAATGCGAATTATTACTTTTATCAATTGCTATGAAAATCTAAAAAATTAGTCCTCAAATGTTAGACTTTGCTAATCATATTAACACATATCAATGCTATGACAACATACAATGACGTAATACTAATATAAACATTTGACAAACACACAGACAATAGATGATCTCATGTCACAAAAAACAGAATGATTTCTGTGAACAATCGGAAGCTATAAAATGTAATTAATTTTGTATATGTCATCGCCTCATAATAAAACTAAAGTATAGGTATTTCATTTAGAAATAAGCTAGTGTAGACATTTTTGTACGTCAGTTTACCTGCTAATCAATTCCTATAAATGAATGGTAAATTATATAATAATGAGCTGCTCCGCCTATTGTACGTGAAAGATGTACCTTTCAAATGGTAATTTTTTTAATCCGTAAGACAGTTTTTTAAGTAAATCGTCACAAAAAAGAAACAAATCTTTTTAACATTCTTGTAGATCCATCTATAGGTACTTATTATTTATTTATCAAACTGTATCATTTCACAATTATCACCTAAACATTAAAAAATGGCATATCCCATCTATACTAGATAATAAATCTCAGTACATATTCATTTAAAACACAATAAGGTTACAAACTCATTATAAACATATAAACAATTTGTTAAATTTGCACACGAAAGAAGTAAATAAAGCATGTAAAATATTTGTGTAGAGGTAAACCGAGAATAATCGCAACCATCCCGAATTGTAACACAACCCGACCCAGGCCTATATGGGCAAAGATTATTGCACAGGTGTGACAGAATTCAATCAAATAACTACAGACAGTAATAAAAGCTAGGTACAAATACATCTTGTAGGAAAAACTTTATCTATAACAAGTCTTTAAGTTTTGTATATTATGTAAAATGTTTATAGAGTGTTAAGTAAAAACTTATACGATAATGAATAAGTGTACAATTCTTAATTGCTTCGTAGTAAATTAGAACTCGATAGAGGTAGAAACAAAAGAGACGGGCATCCATTATGAATATTCTATAAAAGTATGTTTAAAAACATGTGAACTTAAAAACGATAAAAATGTAATATGTAGGTACCTAGAAATAAACGGTCGTCTTAAGGTCTTCCTAAACTCATATTTAAAAGAATACGAGTATAAATGTTCATGAAACATAATGAAGATAACGTTATAGGTACATTTTTAGCAAAGCTTACCTAATTCAAAAACAGTGTAATTTTGCGACACGTGAACCTTCCTTGTTCCAACTTTTTTCCTTATTACCTTAAATGTACATTATAATTCATAATGGACGTAATGAGTTTCCTTATCATAAGGTAGCTTAACATAATATAAATTATATCGTTGTGCATCTCTACAAGGTAAAACATAAATGCCACATCTGTACCATAGGTAATCTATGGCAGGTTTAAAATTTCATTCGCCACAGATTTCATACGCTCTGCAGATCGGCAGACAGCGTTGGGTTTCTCGCCTAGTCAATAACCTTACATATTAACTTTACTTCACGACTGTAGGCGTAAATTTCATTGTATATGGACATTTCTTTCTAGCATAATCTTTTTAAACAAAGGAACATTACTTGGCTTCAGGGCACATTATGAATTAACTTGCATTGTAGAACCAGTGAGGAGGTGTCTATTTCTGGAACAGACTTACAAAACAAATGAATCAAACAATTAATTAAATAACACGTTTACTGATAGCGAAATATATCGTGTTTTTTACAATTAATCTTTCAAGTTAGTCAGCTTTCTCTTCTAATCAGAAGTAAATATTTATTTGTAAAGCAGACTGTACTTTCAATTCAAAACAGCTTCAAGTTCACTTGAGGCTTACTTATTATGCAGTATTTGTTTGTTTGTAGTTCATAATCTTTGAAACTGCTGAATCTAATTTAGAAAACAAATCATACACTTTATTAAACCTTTAAGATAAGTCTGCTTCCCGAACCGATGGTAAATGTAAAATTATGTATTTTGGTGATTCAAAAGTGCTTCTAAAGAAAGTCTAGAAGAATAAATAAATGTTTGAGTTTGAGTTTTTAATTAGGTATATTTTAATAGTTTTTGAAGCCGAGTTTCCAGTAGGTAGTACCTACCTATTTTTGCAAAGCGAAAGCGTAGCGAAGCGAAGGCGAATATCAAACACCAAACTTCGATGTAACAATTGCATCCCAAAACGATTATCACGTTACCCAGCGCTTGTAAAGTAATGGAGAGCATAATTCTAGTGATCTTAACATTACGTATTCATGGCTTGAGCGATGTCGAGCCCCTATAAAACAATAAGTGGCCATTGTTCTTCGCAATCATTGTTAAGTGTCCACCTGTGTGCTCTTTGAATGGTTGCATTTCTGGTTTAATTGTTGTGGTTATAGGGAAATCTGAGTGTGAATTTGTTTAGGTAACTTATTATTTGGAAATTTGGTCAATATTTTTTCAATAAAATAGTGATTTTTATGGCAAGTATAGTCTCGGTTTGAGGCAAAATGACGAGGTTTAAAAAATACATAGGTAATATTGAAATTTTCAATTTATTAAGATAAATTTTAACTTTGAAATGAAACTTCATTAAGTATAACATGAACAATAAACATCACTCATCGTCCATCCATTCTCCAGTAGTATGATTAAAATAAATTCTCCATAAAACCTAGTTTGCTCAAGAACCGAGTATCAAAGATATATGACCCGTCGAGTCAGCAATTACGTGTATCAGATGTTAAGGACCCTTATATTTTTGTTCTAGGCTAAGCAGTACGTGACAATCACAGCATCTCGATAACTAGCGAAAACTATTTGTGTCAGTATATTCTTTTATGTGACAACGATTTTAGAAGTGGGAGTAACGCGGAATATATTGTTTTGAATTTTGAATATTTAATTTTAAAAGTATTTAATTGTGAACTTGGAACGAATAATGTAACTGAAATGTTCGTTTGAGGATAAATATTTTTGGCACAAATGATCATTTTGTTTAATGCATAGGTATACTTAAGTATAACTAATAATGTCACAATCTTTTTTATCTGTTAATTTCTTCATTATAATCAAATTTAATACCTCTTCCTAAAAAACTAAATCGTAACACCGACACTTTTTGTGAAATATAAAGCGTACAAAGTAAACACTATTTCTTTTCAAGTTGGAGAGGTATTGTATTAGAAATATTACAAAATACACAAGCGCATTCTTTGTGTTTACACACAGGTAGGATAGCGATCTAAGGGTCGTGACACAGTACACGAGAAGCGATAGCGATTTTATAAATTGTTACAGGAAATTTAAGCTAGAACCTGTGCTAAACTTTTGTTGAATATTTAATTGTATTGATACAGGGGAAGCATACATTATCATTGTCTTTCTATAGCATCATCTTTGGTTCAAACATATACACAACGCAGTAAAAATGTATCAGATTATGTTAAATAGTGACTATAATGTTAAATTTTACATTCACACTACCAAGTTAACTAAAAAAGAAAGATCAAACAACCCTTTTGCTTTGAAATACAATAAAGTTAATCGTTCCGCTCTCTCAAGCAACATAACCTACAGTTTAAAGTAAACGCGTCGCGACATTCATATACTGAACAAGGTTAGAACGTGTCACACTGCTTTCCCTTTTAACATAGTTTTCCCAATAGACCAAATATAATATATTCGGAAATACGCCTCCAACGGCTTTATGCTTTTGTGATTGGGAAAATTGTTTCCAATCTCCATGTACTTTGGGTTGATTTTACCTTGATAGGAGGAGTGGAAAATTGAAATCGTATTTGAAAATTGATATTTGTTTACATTTACGTGAATTCTTGGAAGTTATAAAATATAGTATAGTAGTGTAAGGTCAATTATAAATAATAGGCATAGGGAATATTATAAGGTTATTGATTGTATACCAGTTTAGTTTAATATTAAAGTTTCATTGGACTTTACAATATACATACACTTTCTAACACTTTATTTATTTAAAAAAAACATCACATGCCATTACAGGACAATGCCCAATTTATATTGATCTACATGTATGTTATAGGTTCATCTTCAAGAACATATACCGATATATAATATAGATGCCTAATATATTCTAGAAAATAAGTCAAATACATTTTTTTTATTACTTTATTATATCGTAACAAATGACTCAATATTCTTGTATGAAAGTAATAAATTCAATTAAGTAGGTCTATTTGTAAAATAAATATCAATACATGAAAACACCCACAGAAAACACCACTTCAAGCAAAAAAATAAACGAAATTCGTACGGTATTCAGTTACGACCTTTAAAAAATTGGAAAACTTCGAGATACTTCCAATAAAGTATTGGAAAAACATTTACAAGTGTTTTTATTGACTTTCATATGCTCGCTTTAGTCTCGGAGTAAATAGAATGTTGGACTATGTACAAGTTACGATATTTTAAAGATTTTATTACATTTCGTACAAATTATATGTTTAGGGACGTGAAAGTAGGTATGTTTGTATGAGTCTTATCTATTACTAGCTTACCGCCCGCTTTGATTTAAACCTAATAAATTATATACTAAAACCTTCCTCTTGAATCACTCTATCTATTAAAAAAAACCGCATCAAAATCCGTTGCGTAGTTTGAAAGATTTAAGCATACAAAGGGACGTAGGGACAGAGAAAGTGACTTTGTTTTATACTATGTAGTGATATATTATATGAAAAATCAATGGATTTAATATTCTATCTCCAAACATAGTTATGTTTGGAGATAGTGTAAGAACCAAGGTCTGACACAGACCTTTTTTTAAGTAATACAGGTACATTAGAAAATTGTACATTAATAGATTTTTTCGCGTTAAAAGCACGCAAGTGAAGCGTGCATTTACATAGATAATTTCAAAATCTTACGTGCTTGTAATTACGCTTTAGTTTTACTGAAATTAAGCAATTAAATTATGAATTAATCACGTTTAAATCCATTTTTAGTCTAGAACTCAATCATTAATCATTAAGGTAATAACACTGTAACACTAAATTATTAGGCGTCTTAAAATAGCGTGTGTTATTGATCACTTACGTCAGTAATAATTCCGAATCCAAAGTGAAATCAGAATTTACCGTCTAACCCCTTTGACCTCCCCACCAATCAACATAACCAGAAAAGCGACAGATCATAACCTGAACCTTAACTTTAACTCTCCGGTTAAACGGCCGTTAACTTCTATGTCCGGTTAAACAGCCGTTAACTTCTAATAAAAATGCATCACATTATCGATGATTTGGAAAATTTATAGAACCGTAAAGATAACACGAAAAGGTTTAAAGAGATTTGTTTAATTAATGCTTTCTATCAAATTAATAGTCCCATCAGAGATACAATGAAACGCCTGTTAACGAAAGAATTTATATCTGTTTGTATTTGTGGTTAGATTTCATGCGATGCTGGGAAAGTGACTTTTGAATGTGGTGTCGATTTATTAATGTTTGGGATTGTGATTGATATGTTGTTAAAGTATGAAGATACAATAGCTGTTTAAATATAGGTAATTTATAGTGTATAAATATGCAATGTTACGATATTTCAGTGAGTTTATCTTTGTTTTAATGTTTATTGATATGTTTTTTACTAAAATTGTTTCCAGAACCAATTTTTACTTTATTTTTTAACAAACAAAATATAGAAAAATATGCGATAGGATTTGAATTTCTCGCTTCGTAGAGTTATTCCCAACCCACTTGGTTGTGTTTTTTCTATTTTTCATGCACATACAAATCGATACAACTGAAGTGTCCGTTTTTATCTGAAAAATGCTTTTATACGAGAAATGAGAATAATATTTCATATACAATACAATATATTATATAATGTTGGTTTACTAACAGGTACTTATATACACTTATCTCTGTGATCAAGTTTTAAAATAAATTCGTAATTGATAGAATTAAAACTTTGTTAAATATAATATTAACCCTAAAATCATTAGACGCAAACAGAATCCAGTCGTCAGCTACATTAACTAAACAATTTCCTCCACGTTCATCAAAAGCCATCTAACCAAACGTATCTAAAACTTAAATAAGATAACCGTAATCTAGAACTCAGCGAAGCCAACTTCCAAAATGGCGCTTGGATAAACACAGTTTGACTGTCAAAACGCTTTGGCAATCATTCCGGGATTACTCAGTCCTTGATAATAAGCAATTATGCATTATAGCTTCATGTTTCACTTAGAGGAGATTAAGTCGAGATGTTCAATTAATTGTTGGATTAGGAAAATTTGAGACTAGGTGTTCTGGAATATTCTACATGTTGAAACGAAATTAGGAAAGGATTAGTAACGGATTTTAAACGCGATTTATTTGTTATATTCAAGACCATTTCTTAATCAGTGTAAAATATATTTTACTATGAATTATTGAATAGTTACGATGTTCGTGCTATGCTTTTTGATATCGCTGCGCTTTTAAAGTGTTAAAAAGTTTCTATTAGATGGCTTAATTTCGCTGTTTTTGTACATTATATAGTATTTTAATATGCAAGCTGTTAAAGTAAAAATAAACCATACTAACTCTCCAGGAAAAACATAATAAACGAATTTGAAACTCGCAACCAAAGACTCTGTGTTATAAAAACACAATAAATAGGAATGTGTGGGGTTTAAAGCTATTCTAATGATTACGTTTAGGGTTATTAGGTACGTAATAGCAGGTATTAGGTACGATTGGTGCTGTTAAACATTTAGCTTAATTGTGCTCGTGAAATATTTGACCGGTATAACCTTCATGATGGTGTAGTCGATTTGGGTGTTGTTCTTGTAATGTTATTATGTGATATTGCTTTATTATAAAAGGTTTTATAAGATGGTTTCATTAAGCTTTATAACCTATAAGTACCTATATTATAAGAATGTAATTTTGTATGGAGGCAGCCGATAGGTAGGTACCTACAAGGATCTTAAAGTATTTCTCCCACGTATCATGATTATACATATTATATTATTATTTTACAATGCAAATTTCTCGAATGAGTCATCGTGATCCGTGGAACGGAATGCAGGAAAGAAATCTTATAATGAGCAAGTTGAATTTCGATACGAGTTCGATCCAACTACTTACCTTTTTATTAATTGTATCAACAATATCAAACAATTATATAATCATTATGCGTACATATTATCTCAAATATATTAGCATAATACACGAGAGCGTAGTTAATTACTGTGGCTATTCCGATCGACTTGAAGGCCATTGATCCCGGCAGAGGATTCGCCCGGGACAACCGGGTCAATTTGTCACTCCTTGGACAGAGCCAGCCCGGGGAATTCCAACCTAAATATGGTCTGAATGCTAAAACGTTTAAGGGGTTTTCGATTTAGTATTAATGGCTTCTTTTGGTCACCTGGTATTGAGGTAGAATCAACAGTACCTATTGATTGAATCAGATTGCCTTTTGGTATCATTCAATTTATTAATTTGCTTTGATTTGTCAAATATAACTTAGACGTAAAATAACACTCACCATAACAGCGTTGTTATTTCTTAGACCAAAATTTGAGACATTAGTTTTGTTTTCATTTTCAAGAATGAATGATAAGTAAAGATGGTAATACAATATGTTATTTTCAGTATATCCAAGTTATAAATATTGCATGTAACATTAACGTATTTATTGTACGATAGTGTCTGCCGAAACCCGGCTGTCAGATAAAGATACGTCAGATGTGTGGGGAAATAACGAGGGGTTCCGCTGAGGCCTGAGATCTTCTGGGAAGGAGTGCTTTAATAAGTTAAATGTATTGTCAATCTTTTTGGGTTTTAACGACTTTTTTGAGGAGATGAGCGCTTTATAAATTGAGACTGTGAAGTTGATTTTACTTTTAAATAAAGTTCGAATGTTAACATATTGTTAAAAAGGTCTGAAAATATTACCTACTCTATGACTACTACTCTATCTATGCAATTTTTTGCTATTTGTTTTTAAATAAAACATTATCCATACTAATATTATAAATGCGAAAGTAACTCTGTCTGTCTGTTACTCTATCACGCCTTAACTACTGAATCAATTTGCATGAAATTTGGTATAGAGATATTTTGATACCCGAGAAAGGACATAGGCTACTTTTTACCCCGAGGCATAGGATAGGTTTTATCCCGGAAATCCCACGGGAACGGGAACTATGCGGGTTTTTCTTTGACTGCGCGGACGATGCCGCGGGTGGAAAGCTAGTATGTAATAATTGTGAGAAATTTTAATCTAATAATACTTAAAAGAAAGTGAGAATTAAACAAAACGTCGAATAATAAAACGCCTTAGGGCCGATTTTCCAATGCTTGGATAAAACTTATTCGTCGAATAATGTATAAAACTACCATTTTAAAAACGTATTCTAGTTGCCCGTATTTGACAGTTTACGTGACATTTTAATATTATCGTGTAACACTTTATTGGACGGATAAGTTTTATCCAAGCATTGAAAAATCGGCCCTTAATGTAAAAGTCTACATAATATTATAAACTTGTGTTAGGTATTTAATGGCAGCTTTTCATATTTGTCTGACAAGTATTTATGTTCAACAATTATCGTCCAAATATTCAAATGATAGTACAATAAAAGTAATTCACGTTCACTTTCCAATGACAATAAAGTTTATGAGTATATTGCGTCTTATATCTCACGTCCCACTGCCCTCGATGATGACATTTTGAATGCGTGATAAGAATACTCATTCAATATTATACGAACTATTAAAAATATCAAGACTACATTATAGAGGAGTGGCTCCGCGGTCAAGGGCTTGTTTTAATCTGAAGTTGATGATTCGAGAAATAGTTTAAGCTTGATTAAAATATTATATTATAATGAATGGTATTGTAAGAAGGGAGGAAAAGGCTATAAGCGAGAGGGAGTGACAATTAAGTCGAAATGTAGCTAATTAGCCAGATTTGGTTTCAGTTGTCTCTTTTTCGCTCACAATAATTCACATGCCATTTCTCTCGTTTATATCTATTATTTCCGAAAGATACACAACAAAACAGATTTATTTGAAAAATAAAAAAGAATTACCATTCTTACTAGAACGAAAAGAAATTATTTCTAGAAAAATCTTTTTAACGTTTTAGCGATGATTTTAATGAAAAATCGCTCTCCGTCCATCAGGATTATACGCTCGGATGAGTATTAAAATCCAAAAATTAAAATAGACAAGGCCTATCCGTCTAGATTTTACAAATCTCAATCATTAAGACTTACGATAAATCTTTTCTTCTGCAATCGGTAATTACCTGAAAAATAAATGCATCATTAATATCATTTCATATAATATTACAACACCCATGCAATAATAATGAAAATTAAACACAAATATTCGCATAAAAATACGCTTTTCTTTGAGAATAATTTCAATTGAATGGCGCTCAAATCGAATGAAACTACAATCTATGAAAAGTCGATTCCGAATTCATTTTAAAATTGTGTTTTTATGTCATTTTTACGGTCTACAAGTAGATATTATACAAGAATTTTAAACGCGTTTTACCTTATGATATATATGGAACAAACATCTATTGAATGAATAATTTTTAATATAAATAAGAACAATGTTACTGTAACAACTTATTACAATGATACTTTTTATGGAAATTTACTTGGTAAAGTTTCTGTTGAAACATCGATGTTTTTATAAGTATATGTATCTTATTACAAAGTGTTATTTATTCCTCGTGTAACTGGTCACATTTTATCACCTGGGACCTATTTCGCAACAGAACTCTTATCAATATCGATACAGTATCGGTCGATGACTGGACCGATTTGTGTCAGATATCGAGTGTTTGCTCAACAAACATGGCCCTTTGATGTTTTTATATTTGTTTATGGTGAAACAGAACTGCCTTGTAAGGGTTTCTTGAAGATGGCAGTTTTGAAAGATGCGTCACATTATAGGTAACTATATATGTAGGTATAACATCGAAATGTGCATTAACTGTTATTAATGGACTTAATTCCACAAATCTGAGTATAAATTAATATCCAAGCTACTCTATAATAATATAGTTAGATAATATACTACACAATATATAGAGACTTCAAACCTATTTAGTAAATAGCACAGCTAAATAATATGTAGTAATTAATAATATCAAATCTTTTTTATTTTTTTTACTTTTCCGTTTTTGAAGTCGGTTTTTTAACGTACCTAGTTATTTTTATTATGGTCATCAATCAGGACTGTAAATCTGTTTTAGGCAAAAACCCGAGCGAATTCTCTTTTGTAAAAGACAAGACAACCATTGAATCTTCGGAATTTATATAAAATGTTAATGTAAATCTTCACGCAAACGTATCAAAGGTTAGTCGCAGATAAGTCGTTGAATGAGATTTGGAACCGATTCAATGGCAGGGTTGAAATAAGAAGGGTTAGACCGCTCTGTAAGTTAAATTAAAGGCCATAATATGCATAACCAGTATAAACGTGGATTAGGGTAATCTTATTGGGGATATGTTTGGGATTATAATGGGATTTTAATGCTTATATGTAACTATAGCTATGTCGCGCGGATCGCCCGCGGGTAAAACCAATTACAATAAATAAGTAATTCTACTTGTATGTAACAAGCTTTGAAGCGTGGTTTCATCCACGAACGAACCTACGTGCAAAAGCAAGTATGTCCATAACTTATATGTTACATTAACTATATTATTGAAGATTAGCATCCATACATTCTTAAAAACTATCGCGATTACAATATTAGTAGGATAATGCCATCACCAACTGCGCGGTTTATCCTGCGATCAAACTCGCGGACAAAATCATTATTTTCTATAGCTCATGTCACATATGTGTTATTCTGATTTATAACCTACATAGTAATAAAGTTTCATCCAAATTGGCCTAGTAATGTTTTCGTGAATGATAAACAAACATACCTACATACATCCCTCCATTCCTCACAAACTTTGGTATTTATAACATAGTAGAATGGCTGGTCTTCTGTATGTTAGTATCTTCCACCTCAACTGACCCAATTCCCGTTGAATCTAGACTGGAAATATGGCTTTATAAAAGAGATGCCATTTCATTGTTGTATTGTTTTATTTCAAAGATATTTTACACGCGGTATCTAGGTGACTCGGGGTTTTTACAATGGATTCTTTTCAGTAAAAGTGCGTAGGCTTTTTTCAGTTTTAATATTATAGAAACTGGAAAAAGGCTTTTTAGTTTTTATATAGAACTACATTCTAATTGGTTGTCGTCGTTTAACCTTGTTGCAGAAATTAAACTATTAGGGAATTAATCTGCTTTCAACGAAGAATACAAAAAACCTATGATTAAGAAATAAATATTGATAAATAAAAACAGAAATTTAATACCGTCTTAAGTCAATGTGCGGGTCTTTGCTTTTACTTATAATGACATAAAAGGTCAAATATATGAAAATAATAAAAATCTATTTAAACCTGTATTGACCTAGTGACAGGGAAACCCTGCATATACCTAATACAATATTAAAATGACCCATATAATCTTCTGATATATAATAAAAGTGTATCGCCAAATGTGTTGTAAGCGCAAAACTCGAGAACGGCTGAACCGATTTTGTTATTTTTTAATAATATTCCTTGAAGTACGAGGATGGTTCTTATGGAAAATAACGTAAACATGTACCACGGGCGAAGTCGTGGTGGACCGCTAGTAAAATATATAAATACCACACAAAGGACAATAGCTTAAGAGTGCAATACAGACACTATAACAGGCTATTGAAGATTTTATCTCCGTAAAAGTCTAAATCAAAAATCTCTTCAAACGAGATGTGAATTCTCAAAGGCAAGTGCTCGCAACGAAGGCTTTATGTGAAAACGACTGTATGTACAGTTTTTTGGAGATTTATAGTTTGTGGTGAATGTATGGATGAAAAGAAAATTATTTAAGTGATAATTTGAGTAAATTATGATTAATGATATTGTTAATTTTCATAATACAATTGTTTACTAAAGAAAATACTTAGACTAACCAAATCAACGGCAAGAAAGAAATCAGATTTATAGAAGAACTAGCTTTCCGCCCGCGGCTTCGCCCGCTTTGTCTAAAACCTTATAAATTATATACTAAAACCTTCCTCTTGAATCACTCTATCTATTAAAAAAAACCGCATCAAAATCCGTTGCGTAGTTTTAAAGATTTAAGCATACAAAGGGACATAGGGAAATAGGGACAGAGAAAGCGACTTTGTTTTATACTATGTAGTGATAGTGACGATAGTGATGCTAATTGAAGTACTTGAAGTTTTGGAATGTTTTAAAATTGCAGGTATAATGGTTACAAAATAAAATGATGAAATTTTAAGTTCACCCGAGTTTAAAATTAAACGCATACCTTATATAAATAGGAAGTTTTTTTTTACAGTACAATAGGGGAGCGCTTGGCCACGATCTCGCATGATGGTAAGCTGAGAAGTAAGTTACTTCTTTCGTAGCATTACATGATAAAAGTAGTAAGTAGAAGAAACATAGGTATATGAACATAAATCATAATTTAAAAGTAAATAAAGGAACACAATATTTCTGGATCGAATTCACTTTATTTATCCATTGTCTAGTCCATTTGAATTTCTTTTATCTTGTCTCTTTGTCAGCGGAATAAACTTTGTTTAACATATCCGATAGAAATATTTTCTATTGTTTTTGTGGGAACAAACTATCTTGTATGAAAGTAGATATGTGAACTTCACTGCATTTGTCTCTTTGATTGTATTTTTGTATATTATCGTATATCCTATTACTCAACAAGATTTTTTTTTTTTTTTTTTTTATTCATGATTAGGCAAGCATTTGACCATCGCTTCGCCTGATGGAAAGCGATAAGCATGGTCTAGGATGGAGCATGCTGACCTAATAGATGCCTATTCACTTTTCTTTTGAATAAGTCCAGATTATAATTATCAGGAAACACGCAGGCCGGAAGATTGTTCCATTCCCTACTGGTACGCACGAGAAATGAAGAAGCGTAACGCTTAGTGCGTATAGGTGGAATGTCGATGACATAGGGGTGGAGACCAGCACCGCGTCGACTCGACCGGTGGTAAAAAGGAGAAGCAGGTATCAGGTTGTGCAGTTCTTCAGCACATTCACCATGATAGATCCTGTAGAAGACTGCCAAACTAGCCACTTTTCGACGATGTTCCAAGCTGTGTAATTTCGAGGTGGTGAGGGCCTCATTCCCGATAAGCCTTATCGCTCGTTTTTCAATCGAGTCCAAGGCGCTAAGTTGGTATTTTGCTGCACCAGCCCAAAGGTGAGAACAATACTCCACACCCGACCGAACTTGAGCTTTATAAAGGTTTAGGAGCTGTTCCGGTGTGAAGAATTCCGCCACTTTGGAGAGTATTCCCAGCTTCTTGGCGGCAACCTGCACCTTGGACTCAATGAAGGTTTTGAAGTTGAGGTTAGAGGAGAGCTTTAGGCCTAGAAGCTCCAGTTCATTGGACAATTCCAAGGACACATCCTGAAAACTAGGTGTTAAATTTAAGTCGGTGCGTTTAGCTGTAAACAGGCAAGCCTGTGTTTTCGAAGAGTTAAACTTAACCAAGTTGGCATCGCCCCATTCAGCCACCGATTTTAGAGTAAGGTTCAACCGTTCAACCATAGCCTCTCTTTGTGCCGCCAAAACATTATTGCCCGTCTGCGCTTCGGATATGTAACTGTCTACTACTGTGCTGTCATCAGCATAACCATATATACTCGGACCTAACAGATCATTTATATGTAGCAGAAATAAAGTAGCAGACAGTACTGATCCTTGAGGAACTCCAGCGTTAATGGGTAGTAGATCAGACGCACAACCATCGATCACAACACGAAGCGAACGCTCTCCCAAGAAATCTGAGATCCAGTTGCGCAGGCTAGGACAGATCCCATATGCTGGAAGTTTGTTGATAAGGCCACTGTGCCAGACCTTGTCAAATGCTTTCGAAATGTCGAGGGATACGGCTACTGCCTCCCCGAGCTTCTCGATAGCAGAGCCAAAAGTATGAGTGAGGTGAACCAGAAGGTCCCCAGTAGACCTGTTACGTCGAAATCCGTATTGATGATCGCTGAGGAGATCGTTACCTTCTAGATACCTCAGAAGCCGGTTGTTTAAGATACGCTCCATAACCTTACAGATAATGGAGGTGATTGAGATAGGCCGGTAGTTACCTGGGTCGCTTCGGCTTCCTTTTTTGGGTATTGGCTGGACATTGGCTATTTTCCAGGTCTTGGGAACTTTACCAGTATGGTACGAGAGACGATACAATCGTGTTAGTATGGGTGAAAGTTCAGGAGCACAACATTTTAGTACCACAGCTGGGATACCGTCCGGACCACTCGCCTTATTCACGTCTAGACATTGGAGAGCTTTAAGAACTTCTCTCTGAGTAATGCGAAATTCAGGCATATTTTGACCGCAGTGAGGTAGAGAAGGTGGTACCTTATTACTAGGGTCCAGACGGGAATTACTAGCAAAGAGATTCGCAAAGAGATCCGCTTTATCTTTTGCAGTGTGAGCGAGTGCACCGTCAGGTTTCTGTAGTGGTGGTAAAGACGTCTTACAGAAATTAGCTTCAACCGCTTTTGCAAGGGACCAAAAAGCTTTAGACCCAGAAGGGTAGGAAGTAAGCTTGACCCCAATTTGCCTAATCCGATCAATGCGAGTTCTTTTAAGCGTTTGTTTGAAGGATTTAGCAGCCTTGTTGAATTCTCTCTTTTTGCTTGTAATGTCAGGATCCTTACGTGCTCTAGCATCGGCCCAGATTCGATAAGCTTCGTGTTTCCGTTGTTCAGCTCGTCTACATTCGGTATTATACCATGGCTGTTCTTTACCCCCGGAGGATACGTCTTTAAATGGAATGAAATATTCCATAGCCTGCCGGACAACATCTTCAATAGCACTAGCACAAGTCGACGGGTCGTTTGAGGAAAAACATACTCGCCGCCAAGGGTAAGATGCGAAAAAATGTCGCATCTCATCCCAATCTGCTTGAGAGTAACGCCAAATACGCCTAGTTTGCACAGTGCTAGGTTCTGGTGGGGAATATACAGAAACAGCTTTGACAATGCAGTGGTCTGAGGAACCTAAGGGCGATGAAACACTGGTTGAATACCTATCAGGATCAGTGGTTAGCAAGAGATCCAAACAATTAGCCGTATGACCCTCAACGTCAGGAATACGAGTTGCCTCTTTGACGAGTTGTGTGAGATTAAGGGATAAAGCCAGATTGTAGGCGTCTCTGCCAGCATGGTCGGTTTTCTTATAGGGAAACAGCCAGTCCTGATGACAAGCATTAAAGTCCCCCAAAAGAACTAGTTGAGCAGATGGAGATTTCTTTTGGACGGAGTCAGCGGCCACGCTGAGGTATTGAAAGAATTTAGTTGTGCCCTGGTCTGAGGTATGAGAGCGATAAACAACGGCATATATTATTTTATCAACACCGATGTCAGTAAGAAGCCAAAGAACGGAGAAATCAGGATTGTCGAGGTGGCGGAGACGCTTATAGCAGATCTTGTCAGATACATAAGCACAGACACCGGCTTTAGGATGAAAATTATGTTCTAAGACATACCCTGGATAATCAAGGTATGCCGTGTCAGAAGGTGGTTTAATCTGGGTTTCGGTAAGAAAAAGTAAATGCGGTCTTTCGGTCTCAAGGTGGTGGTGGACAGGGTCGAGATTTGAGTGCAAACCACGAATGTTAGTGTGGTGCACTTTAAATGGGAGGAAGTGCAGCCGCTGTAGAAACTTTCTTTTTCTTTTTGAACTTTTCATTTGTTTTTTAATAGGTATGTGGAGTGAATAGGCAGGGAAATTGGAAGTTGATCGAGGTTTAGTGAGTAGGTTAATCGAAGCAAACATTAGAGGTGTGCTGATGGGGGACTAGCTTGGAGACTGCGGGGACGCCCGTACCCCCCCAGTTATCGCCATCGGGTCCTCCCGTCCGGTCGCCAACCGGCACGATGGAGCAAAACTGGGATTTTTCGAAAGCGGCGGGGCAGCCTTTCGTAGGTGGCTCTCCTACTACTTGGGCCCCCTACAACTATCGGTCGGCCAGCGGTCAACCGTGCTACGGATCCCGCTACCCTCCAAAGCTAGGCACCCGGCACACCACAAACACCGCTTCATAGAACCGTAACTCACCAAACAACTAACCAGACCCAACCCCCCGGAATGGCTACACCGGAACTCATGCCGGAACACGAAACCGCTTGGCGGCACGTCTCTATCCGGTGGGTGGTTGCGAGCCACGACCGAAGTCTCCCACCAGTTCGTTGCTCATTTGGCACTACCCAGGGTACACGTGTAGGGGATCTAGAGTCAAAGCCTACGGACGCGAGCAACAGTGTACCCCAAAAAAGATATGTTGTTTTTTGTTTTATCATTATATTTAGTATTTACCTAAGTTGGTACTGGATCGAATTTATGTTTGTATGTGTGTATGCATTGATGATTAAAGTTGAAATACTCTCAATCAATATCCGACTCAAATTTTTGTACGAACATATTTTCTACACATATCGTAAACGCTGCACATAAAACATAACAAATCCAACCAATACATTGTAAATATTTTATATTTATTAAACGTACATACGTCCAATTTACCACATTGCACGTACTTCTTGCGATTCCGCCATATTGGCTGGAGCAGATTTATGGCCGGCCGTTACTGGTCATAACCGATTATTACTAGATATAACCGGATTGTGCCTGCTATACATTACATTGTAATTGCGCTTTTTGAGCGATTATACAATAGATTTATAGGTTTAGTTAATTGGGCAGTAGGCAAGTTGAAATCGAAGTCGTTTAGAAAGAAAGAAAGGAAGAAAAGGTATGTCGCGCGACATAAGGAGCAAAGAGAGAAGAAATGAAAACCTATTTCTTAAAAGAACAGTAGGTAATGTGCTGGTAGATGTCTATGTGAGTGGCTTATCAGAACGTTTATCTGAATAAAATAAAAACAACTTAGGGCTGATTTTTCAATCCTTGGTGGTTAAAACTTATTCATCGAATAACGTATTAAACTACCATTTCAAAAATGTATTGCAGTAATTGTCCGTATTTGACAGTTTACAGGCCACATTTTAATATGTTCGTGTAATACTTTATTGGGCGAATAAATTTTAACCAAGGATTGAAAAATCGGCACTTAATCTTTCACCTAAAAATAAACGAAGCTCTTTTTTTAGATTACGTTTTCTCTGAGTTTACACACCCAACTGGATTATTCCAGAATCTAATAACAGGGGTGTGTTTTAAATTCATAAGAAATTTAAAATATTGATTATCGTCCCCCAGGGGTCTCTAAATCAAGTAGCTCGTTATCAAGGGCCGCTATTATCATTCCTGGCACGCCCTTCTTCATTAGCTGAAAGGAATTCTGAAAAATATCAAAAATCATATTTTAGAACTCTGTTTGGAGGGCTACACGTGTAGGGATGGTTAAAATAAATATTAGATTAAGATAGATCGGACCATTTTTTGGGCTTATTAATGATCACGTACATTCAACATTGTAAAGTGAAAATTGTACGAATAAGTGTCTTCCTTTTGCCATTTTACATGAAAAACAAGTTTCGCCCTATGGATTTAAAGTTGACAAACATCTAATAATAATTTTACCTACATATACGTACCTACCTACCGTACAGTTTATACAAGGTACAGATGCACACACCATACTTACATATTATAGTAAGTATGTAATGCGAACACACATGTCGATCCAATAACATCCCATACGTAATTACCATTGCGTTTCATACGTTTTATTAGTTCGTAAAAATCCACACCCGTTCACAGGGAACAATGCATCTAATTGCCGAAATAATTCGGTTCCCCTCAAGGATACACCGACAGATGGCCAGAGCAATCGCACCAAATGAGATCCATGGGTCACATGACGTCATTGATATGTAGGGAATAGTTTCATGTGCTTGATTGGTTAGAAATTTGGAAAGTATTGATTTATTTAACAACAATAAATGGGCATCTAGAAGCCACTGTTTCAGAAGTGGTAGGTATATGATATGACGCTTTGTAAACAAAACAAAGACCAAACAGAAAAATGATGTTTCAGGCATTAAAGTTAATGAAATATGGAATTCTTAATTAAATTTATTACTGATATCCTGTGTGACTTATTGGAGATTGGTGGTTCTAATTCCAATTTTTCAAATGTTATAGAGAACAATACAGCAAAAACGTTGATTTTGGAGCAACGATGCCTCTAACAGACATAGTTGAAAACGTAACTCCCCTCGTTTTTGCTCCGTGGGTTAATAGTATTTAACAATGCTAAAGTCTATCCTTAGTAGGATTTCAATAAATAGGTTACCGTTTAAGCATATGCTATTATTTCTTTTTAGTTGTATAGAATACTAGCGTTCTGCCCGCAACTTTGCCTACATCACACCGTAAGCTCTTTGAATACAATTTCTTTAACTATTCTAATCACTTCAAGGTTTAATTTAGCGGCAGAAATATCTTAGTATTTTATGAAAGCAAATCACTTTACAAAGAAGCACACGAAAACTATGTTTCAGCAGAATAGAGATGTTTTAGGCAGTAAAGTTAATAATTTCTAAAATAATCTATCTTCGCAGCTTTTAGTCTTATTTATAACCGTGGTTTCGATGACGCAGCGATTTGCCGCGCGTTTGATCCAGTTTTTAGCCAGGCTTTATTCATGGATAATAATTGAGCTTTATGGGAAATGGACTGTTATTTTCTGGTTTTTGGTTCGTTTGTGGTGGTGTATAGAAGATTTGTGGTAGTCAAGGTATCAATTTGATAAATAAGGCACTTAACTATTTCTTGTATATTTCTTAGATCTTTCTGATGCAAAATCTCTGAACCAAAGTCGACCAAATATTGAATTAATATACCGATGGCCCATAAAATATGTAACCAATATCTATCAAAAAACAATTTTATAAACAATTTTGATTAATTCAATGTTTAGAAACACGGAACGTTTATGGAAATGACTAGAACATTAATGTATAGGACATAGGTTATTACAATACACGAATAAATAGTAAATTTCACAGCTAACCAATTTGTTATCAACACGAAACATAATTGAACCCGCGTACCGAGCGATCAGATACGACGATTTATTGGACCGCCTGTGTCGCATTCAATTCCGATTTCATTATAGCTCGCTAGTTTTGTGCCGCGATTTCACGCGCGGATATAAATCATGCGTCGATGTACGTTACATTGTTTTTTTGGTCGAATGTTTTATAATGCACGGATTAAGTTGTGTGTGGTTTGATTTTATTGTGTAATTTTGATCAAAGGATTGTTAACTAAACATACCGTATAAACTAAATATAGGTTTCAGTTGTAGATTAGATTTTTATTTTAAAATTATTCTTTTGTAGTAAGTAAGTAAGTATTAATCATACAATATTATTTATAAATAGCACTATAATAAGATTATACTACCTACTTATTTCTTTCAAACGATATATTCGCCATCAACATTCATTTTCAAAACTCATGAACATCTGAATTTTAAAACCATAAAAATATATTCTTGTCTATAACCTACTGTATGTAAGTACGAATTATTAATTCTTTATTCGTTAAATGAACACGACTTACTAAACAGTTGCCAATGTTCATGATAAGTCCTCAACACTAACAATTATCGAACTTTACGACCCCCATAATTCAACCCCTAAGGCCACAATGAAAGAAATAAAAATGGCTTGTCGAATAATAGCGACAAAGTCAACAAATGCCGAATTATTCACGGTTGATAGATGTCAAACCGCCATCTTGGATTTCACCCTAGATGCAATAGATTTTATTATTAGCTAGGAATATAATTCATTTTTATTGAAAGTGTAAGTAATTTCC
Organism: Colias nastes; assembly: GCA_907164665.1. NCBI lineage: Eukaryota > Metazoa > Arthropoda > Insecta > Lepidoptera > Pieridae > Colias > Colias nastes. The sequence continues at coordinate 3,362 of CAJQZM010040549.1, read as the reverse complement.
AACGTAAAATGGAATATCGAAATAATTACTTCTATAAATTATCCTAAGGTTCCTAAAGTAATTATTCAATTAATACATTACAAACAAGAAAGCTCCATAAGTAATTTTGCAATAATAGTTGTAAATTAAATATCTTCTACCAATCTTCTATTTTTCTATTCTATATCTATTCTATTTTAAAATTAATAAAACGGGATTAAAACTTTTAAACCGCTAATAGAAAGCGCTTTGCAACACTAAAACATTGTATATTTTTCAACCAAACTATCTTAGTTATACATTCACATACACTGCTCGCGTTCCACATTCAATTAAATATTCAAGCGCGCCTCCGCGTACGGCGCGCGCATTGGACCGCGTGCACTGCGATTAATTCTCATCCCAACTTTCCGATTGCAATGCGCAGAGCGGGTAGATTAATAAATAGATATGATAATTTTATTATGCGAATGCTTCGGATGCAATACACGTATTTGTGTTTTATTGTATGTTTGTTTGTTTATGCAGTAGAAATACACGTGTTTAAGTTATGAGGAAGTCTAATAAATTATTTAATAACACATTTACATGGATGAGATTATTATTAACAATAACACAGTGTTATCAATGAATTTAGATATAATATTAGATAATTTAAATCAAGAAAGTACTTGAACACATCGCTGTATTCATATAATAATGTTACATAATATTTTCTTTCAACGTATCGCATCTTCATCGCGATGCAATTAAACCTAGCAATAAAAACTAGAGTTGGCCAACTACTATTTCCGTTTGGTCAAATAAAAACCTCTAATAGAAAGGCACCTATTATTTTAAGCACAGGTCTAGTGGAGTATTCATTACGGGCCGAAGACACCCCGTCATTACCACACTGGCCGAGGAATTACAAATAATTACGTACGAGCTCGACCGTGGAGGCGTGGCGGTTCTGCGTTTGAGTGACAGTTACTCTTTGTTCCGATTCCAAATGGAATGCAGCGGTCATGTGTTGATGAGGACAGAATGCGTTTTGAATTGATTATTTTCGAAATTGCTCAAATTGTTTTTTCTAGTAGTGTGTGTGTGTATAACAGCCAGTAATAAAACAATTTTTTAAGTTAAAAATGCAGATTAAAAAGTTATATTTCAAAATTCGAATGGTTCCGATTGTAAGTACCTATATTCAAATTTATTTTCTTGTTCTTAATGAAATTAAATTTTGTTATCTGTTAAAATATTGTAATTAAACTTTTATCACGGTTGTTAATTTATACCGAACTTATAACGCAATCAAATGTACCTACAAGTGCCCAATCTAAATAAATTTAACGTCTCAATAAAATGAAATGAAACGAGTCTTCTCAAACTAGTATAATTAGATAGAAGATAAACTCCCGTTTTAGTTACATAATACGTAATTTGGTTTTATTTTAATTAACTCTTATCCAGTTTATCTGATAAGCAAGGTCGTAATAAGATCATATTATTCATAATTGATATCAGGAATGCATGATGCAACCTTTTCAAGTTATGTTTTTTGGTTTTATATAATGTTATACGTATGTTTATTTTATTCTATCGGTTATTAATTGGGGCTCATGTGTATAAATCTAAGTAATTATTACAAACGGGAAAAATTTGTTTCGCTGTAGGTATGTTACTGTTTATTTGTACCGAATAAGCGGCTGTATTTTATTGTTTTATCCCGCGTCAACGCGGACAAAACCAGGGCAAGAAGCCAGTAAAAAAAGTTAACCACCACCACCTTTATACTATACCACGGGATTCAAACCTACACCCACATTCTAAGTTCTAACCACTATACCATAAAGGAAATCTTTATGAAACCTCCGACCCCCTTCTGAGGGAAATGACAAAGCATTAATTTTGTATGAGCGTGCCTCCGTCGTCTTTTATACGGTTAATATAATTATTCCAGCAGGTCCTTCCATTTTGTTTTTAATTAGCAAGCCTCGATATAACGTGTTCTTAGTATCAGTATTATAATTTAATAAATTTTACCGAGCGTCACTTTATTGGAACTTGGTGTTTTGAAGTGAAACTTCTTTATCGGCGTTGGAAAAAAATTTAGTGTAACATTTTTTGATTTTTCGTTACGCGTGACATTTTTCCGTTACGCGCCATCTTTTTCTTATCCCTACCACGCGTGATTCGACGTATTTCTTTTAAGTTGCATATAGTAAATTATTTTTTGAAAAATAAGGTCATAAAGAAGTTTCACTTCTTACGTGTGTACACTAGTCTGTACCTACACGCACACATTTTTTATTATATTAAAAGGCGAAAAATATCACGTAAAGTTTTAATTAATGCAGTATATACTTTGAATATTTTTATTGCTATTAGTGATTAGTTACTCAGGCAATATTTGTTTAAGTATTTATTTTTATCTCTAAATAATTTTAAATAAAAAAAAAATCTTATAAGTATGGTAAAAAGGTAGACGTTTCATTTTGAAATGTATTGTAAGAGACTACAAACTGCTGGCTACAGACTATCTACTGCATGGAAAGTCATGATTTTGCAAAATATATATAACCTACATCTAGATAAGCATTCCTAATCCTGTTAGGTCCCAATGGGCTAATGCATAACCTAATATGAAACCTGTATTAACCAAGGTATTAACCACAAGTTTCAAAGTAATAAATTCATACACTTTTAATGAAAGAATTAAGCCAGTAGGAACTCGCGACAACTTTTAATAAACAAAGTTACAACTTAATTAACAACTTGCCTAAATAAATTAACTTTGTATTGCCAACTGATTATGACTAGCCTCATAATGAGTAACGGTTTGTCGCACCTCAATAATTACTACGGTATATAACTGTATGCAAATCTACACTTTAACTCGACGAAATAAGGCTTCTTATCCCATCTACTAATTTTCACACACATACGCCGCGTTGGTATACATTCACCTAAATTATTTAAACAAAATCCGTTCAAGTTAATATACACCGTAGCGCTATATTAATAAGTTTGAATGTTACATACAAATGTTTGTCACTGCACCTGCGGCGACTGCATAATGTAAGTACATCTCGGTCAGATCGATGGTGTTAGAAAGGGACAGATAAGTGCTAATTCAACGAAACTATGAACATTCTTATTTGCATCGTTTGGTCACATGTTTCTGTTACTAAAGGTCAGTTAAGGGGGAAGAAAATGGCGATTATTGTTCATTGCTTTTCTTATAAAAATAATTATGATAGAATTGATTAAAAAAAATGCTGACTTAGTGAATTACAGGTGACTAGACAAAAAATTTACTTGTGTTTTTACCAAAGGCAATTTTTTTGTCATTATTATTCGATGGGAAGCAACTTATTTTTATAAAGCGAACTTTTGACTAT
>CAJQZM010040548.1:0-52873 GCA_907164665.1 Colias nastes | reverse complement strand
TAATTATGGTTAAATCATACCTGTTACCAAATATTGTAGTCATTACCACCGATCTTTTCTCATATAATTTTATCTTTGTAATGTCATCTTATGCTCTAGAATTTAAACATAAATGAAAATAGAAGTGTGGGTGTTTAATATTACATTAATTATTACAAGTAGCAATTTCAATGAAGCGTTCACTCTATTTCCGCGCTCTTGAATGCATAACAGTTTCTAATCAGGCCAAGGGACGTCATTTATAATAAAGCACTCCAAATTTTATAATTTAGTATTTGGCATCACTTGAGCGTACACTAATCATAGTATTTATTTATAGACGGACGCCAGAAAACGCGCAACAAACACAAAGTTTATGTTGAAATCTACAATGTAAAACATCACAGTAAAATTCATACAATGATTATTTATTTTTAACGTTGTTGCATAGTTGTGTAGTTCTATTGTGGGTATTGTGAAATGAAAAACAGCATTTAAAAAAGTTTGTTATAATATTTAATAGTAAAAAAAATATTTACAAAATACAATTAGATAAAAAGTCTTAGTCAAGGTACTCGTTAGATTAATCTAATTCCTTTAAACTTCTACTACTTTGCACATTATAACAGAACAAGCGATAACAAACATACACGTTCGTAAGCAAAATAAATTAAAATTAATAGAGAAACTAGAAGCATTCGCTTCGCCGTTGACAGACAAATACAAATTGAATAGAATTTCTCAAAAAATACTGATCTTTAGAAAATGTCGACATAGCTTTGGAGACTTGTTGACAAGAGATTACATGTGGCGGGTGTTGCCAAAGGAGCCGAGACCGGCCTGAGAGGCACCCTTGTTGTACCCCATCTGCAGATTGAGCTCTGCGTTGTGAGCACGAAGCTGTTCCTCGGTGAATGTACGTTCATTTTTGTCCGCCATTTTGGGACCTAATTGAGGCCCAGTCCATTCGGGGTGCTTTTGCGTCTATAAATAAACAATCAACACATAAAATAAATCTATTTTCATTGTTTATATCAATAAATCAATCAGAAAAATTCTTACAATTCTGCCCAGTGCATACAGGCACAATGTCACTTGTGGAATGTTACGCCTTTCAAACAAATCAGCTGTTTGGAAAATTTCTTCTTCTGGCACTCCGTACTTTTTGATCGCGGCCTGGAATCTGTGGATATAATTATATTTAGTCTTCATTTCTTTTGCATTATAAATTTTGTTGTTATTGCATAGATTTAGCTCTACCTTTGAATGTTTTCCATGAGCTGGAAGTTGGTACCCTTCTCCTGGATTTTCTTCACCGATCCAGGTGACAGTTTGTTAGCCAATTTGCAGAGGATAACTCCGTCTTTTAAGATGTCCTCATAAGCTCCATTGGGAAGAGGCTCGCCAATCACGGCGGCGATCCAAGTAAGGACCTCTTGTTCCTGTTCCTTGTTCCTGGCCTGTAAACACAATGTTTATAGAAACGTAAATAAAACAATTTTGAACACTGGCCATAAAATATTCACTCCAGTGCCAAGTCGTTTGATGGTAAACGAGCGGATTCCAGAATCATCTCCGAAAATAACATTTCGTAACGAAAACATACATCTCCTATCTCGTGAAGATGGATGTCTGGAAAGCTTTCGAGATTAAAGGATCGAGAGAACACCACAGCTGCGTATCATTAACTTTTGTAACGCTCAAACGGCATTGCTCTCAAACATTAATCTATGACAACGTATGACTGTTAATAGAAACAAAAAACTTTTTTCTCTAAATCATTAAATACAAATAACGGTAAATAAATACAAAATATAAACAAACTTCAAACCACCGTCTAAAACAAACAAGTTATTAAAACTACAATGTAAAATCAATATGGAAAGATTATAAAAGCAGTAAAGAACTAAGAAGTGGCACGACAGAAATCTTACAGGCATTTTGTAAGTCACAAAGTTTGCTGGAGAACACTTGAAACGAGTTTTCAGAGCGGTATCAAGAAGTGAACTGCGTTCGCCGCCCGCCCAGCTCTACCGCGTGTACGTCAACCCGCCTTACTTCAAACTTTTGCACATACAAGTAGGAGTACGTAATTATAGTCATTACGACATTGCTTTTCAGTTTACGATGGCATGATCGTCGATTCCGGATGTAATATTTCATTGCTAACTGGATGTACAAAAATAAACATCTTTCTATCGATTTTTTTAAAGCTTTTATTGCGAGTATTAATTTTTTTTTTAAATATCAACGTCATAGATATAGCAAAGATTTAGACTTAAGGAGGAGAATCTTTAACATGATTGTAAATAGCGGAAAAATTCGTGATTTTACTTTATAGGTATAAATAGAAATAAATTATTATGATCAGGAATTGTAGTTCTGTTTTGTTTCAAATTGATTATCCTTTCTCACAACTTATGAAGAACTTATGTAAGAATACCTACATCAGAAATTTTCCTTTCAACAATTTCAAGAAGCAAATAAACAAACGTCACTTCTTTTGCAATTTTCATTTCATTCATGATCTCATTTATGATGTGTATTTTAGTAACAAAATGTTTTATTCGTTCTTCCAGAAGCTGTCCTAATTTTGATATTATTTTTGGACTGAAATCCATCGTAATGCAATTTCCGGCTCTTCATTTCTATAGAAAAATAATGCGGTCTCCGAATAGTTTCAAAGTTATAAATAATAAAACTAACATAAGCTTAATATAAAATGTTATGTTCCCATCTATTGAAAGTTAAATTTTAATTACATAATGCAAATGCATGTTTCTCTACTCAGTAAAAATTGTTAAAATCCAAAAGGAGAAACTTTACTAAATATCAATTGGCACATAAATCATAACTTAGTTTATTTTATTTTGTTCTCATTGCCTATTTTATTTTATTCTAAAAAGATTAAGCGATTAGATTCAAATTAAAAGATAACACCAATCGTTATTAATGTTGTTACTTTTTTCCCAAAAAATGATGAATATGACATATGATAACAATTAATTTCCATATAATGATATGGAAATTAATTGTTTTTTCCTGATATATATTTTATATGTACGAAATTTGTGTAGGTGTGCCGGCGCTGAAAATATTTATTGCCTTTCATCCAAAACATACGGAGCTAAAAACTTGTAGGTACTAAAGCTGAACCTAAAACCTGTTGTACAATTTAAATATGGTAATTGAGTTATCTTGGTTTCGTAGTATATGAATATATTTATAATTATATTAATATATTTATATTTTAATAATATAAGAATATATTTATATTTTATATTATCTAAACTCTTAATGGTTTGGCAAATCAAAATAAGTGCATTCTTATAAAACGTTAAAGATAATTATAAACGCCTTTCATTTCGCCCGCAACAAATTATTGGTGTCATCCGAATGACTATAAAATAGGATTATACACAAAACAAAATAAACAAACAAAAAATGTATTCAGTGTTACATTCGTGAACGTCCATCGTTCTGGTAAAATAAGAATAGATGATAAATAACACTCATCAAAAAATTTCGCAATTTCTTTTAATATAAGTTGCATTTTAAAACTAGATACTTGAGACCTTAGCTTAAGAGAAAAATTATATTTTAGTGGTAGGTACCTCGTGTACCACGGTAATATATTTTGAGGTTCATTATAAATGATAAAACACGGACAGGCATAATCATTTGTGTCTCTATTATTACTTCTAAGAAACCAAGGTTCAAATTCAACCAACCATAATAATATAATGTCCGTTTCTCACTAATCAATGTCACTGCGCAGTAAATATATACGAGGTGACATATTAGTGTCCACTCATTGTGGATTTTGGCTTTAATCTTCAATTATTGATATTGGATTCATAAATATAAATTCCTGCAGGTGCACTCCGCATAAAATATGATATATTTTGCTCTCTGCATCTAAATGAATTTATATTATTCAACACTGAATAAAACTTGGATACACAGTGTCAATATAATGCGATAATTTTGACCTGGTTAAAAAATCCAACTCATCCGCTAACTTGTAAAAGAAAATGACAAATATATAAAATGTCATTAGATTAATATTTATTTTAATATTCACTACTTTCTTCGTATTCTCCTTCTATCATAACAACATTGTTTGATGTTAAATGATCGAAGGTAGTCTCCTATAATTACCAACTCTTTCAGGCTATCATATTATATTCCTGTAAATTGTATTTTATTGAAACGTTTCTAAACTACCGAAATTATCAATTTCTACCGTTTGTTCTAAAACCATATCAATCACCAATTTCAGTGTGCCGGCAAGCGTGAGCCAGAAAAGGAGCAAGAAGCTCAAAGATGGATAGAAGCGGTTATCGGCGAAAGGTTTCCTTCAGACCTTCCCTACGAGCTGGCGCTCCGTGACGGCATCATCCTCTGCAAGCTGATGAACAGACTCCAACCTGGCATCATCTCTAAAGTCAACGTGTCGGGTGGTGACTACAAATTCATGGATAACATTAGCCAGTGAGTTCTTTTAACTTCTCAAATTTAGACATTTATCTTGTATTAAATGGAATGTTTTCTTAGTTTTTCATTCTGGTCACTTCGATGATTTTAGATATTCTAAACTCTACATTGCACTGCAAACGAAATTAAATATATAAGAAGAAACCAACGAAAGCCTGAAGCCAACAATACCATTGAAGTCGTACATTTAAATTAAGAAATTCTTAATTTACTTGTAGTATAGTCATATTATTTTATGCTCTATATAAATTTTCATCCATAATTCTATCATTACAGGTTCCAAAAAGCTTGTGTGAAATATGGAGTGCCTGATGTAGATCTCTTCCAAACGACTGATCTCTGGGACCAGAAGAACATCGCTCTTGTCACACAAACCATTTACGCTGTTGGCAGAACAGTAAGTTCATTTATTTCATTTGATTTTATTATTCAAATATTAAGTATAGATTCGCCTTTCCCAACCATAGTAAATAAACACAAGTATAATATCAGAGAAAAAGATGAATGTCATGTAAAATGCAATAATGCGATGATTCGAATACAATATAATTTAATATTATCTATTTGCTAAAAAGAACAGTATATTATTGGTATCTACCTATAGTTTTATAACATTAACAAAACACAGCAATCAGATATCAAAAGAAAAATAGAATGAAGGCTCAGAAATAAGTTTTGTTAATTAAGTAGTCATTACTTAATTGTTAATTAATAATATAATTACGTTAATTATACAGGCACACAAACACCCTGAATGGCGCGGCCCCTTCCTCGGACCCAAACCAGCTGAAGAAAACCGTCGTGATTTCAGTGAAGACGTTTTGCGTGCTGGTCAATCCGTAATTGGTCTACAAGCCGGCACCAATAAGCTGGCGTCACAATCCGGACAAAACTTTGGCGCTTCCCGCAAAATCATCCTTGGCAAGTGAAGTACTAGGATCGCAGAACGTTCAAGAGATTAGACTAAGCTTATGATACGCTATAGTTATAATATAATGTTTTATGTATTGTTAGTCTGTGGTCTATAATATGATAACCTTATCATAAAATATATGTTATTATTATGTAGAAACTATTAATAGATATGTACTGTTATGATTAGTAGGTATAATAATTATCATGATTAAATTAAACTCAGTATTTATTTTGTAATATGGAAACATTAATGAATAGGTACCTAAATTAATTTTAGGCTGCATCTCCGTTTATAACGAATTAATTATTTAAAAGGATAGGTACAATAGGTAATAATTATCGTTTTAGTATTTATTATTGTAATGTTATGCCAAATATTATGTACCAAAGAATAAGAAATTTCTAAATTAGTGTTAAAATAATACTCTAGTGTTAGAACTACTCTTTTTGTTACCTATTATCAGTTTTCGTAAAATAAATATTATAATGTAATCAATAATGTAATAGGATATTATTTTATGCTTACCGATTAAATATAACTCGGATTATCCCTTCTTGTTACTTTGTTTCAATACGTATTGTTACATATTATAATGTAAAATGTTATAAACGTTTTGTCAAATATTTATAAATAATAATCAAACGGAAAATAATTGTAATTACTTACACCACATAATATTATGGAAAAGTGCATTCAAATTGTAATAAAGATTACTTTGTTAATTAAAGTGTTTTATTTTGCTGAAAATTTATATAGGTTTATAAATGGAATAACTGTGTTGCTAGAGTAGGTAATGGAATTCAATAAAAACGGATTTCAGAGACCTCCTTACATTACCACTACAGTGTAGTATTATCTACATTGTAAGTATGGAATATCTGCATTCTGCATGCAGGTTTCTCTATTTCTTCAGATAGGTATAAAATAAAATTATTAGGTACCGTAATTAAATATTTACATAATTTACCTAATGGAATGGCAGAGGTGATTCCCCTAACAAGATTGCAATTGAATTTAATATTTTGGTTTTTATATTATTTTAGAGAATAGAAAAAATCAATCACGAGACGAAAATTTATTTAAAAATGTATATCTTTATGTATATTAAGTATAATAGTATTTTATTTATCTGTGGTATACGATTGCAATAATTAGGTATTATTAATTAATACCTCCCAAAACCAAATAATCGCCTGTAAATCAAGGGTATGATAATTATATTAAGTACATAAATTATTATTAACTTATTGCAACGCATGGGTTTTAAATAGGGATGTAACGATACATGATTTTGCCGATACGATACCGATACCGATATTTGTAGTAATGTATCGGCGATACCGATACCGATACCGATATCGATGGCTTGGTATAAAAATAAATAGTGAATTATGCATAAAAAGTTACCAACATTTAACAGAGACTCAACTGTTAATCGTATTCTTTTAAATAAAAATGCCAAATCAAAAAACAACAAAACCATTTATTTTAGTACTAGCTTTCCGCCTGCGGCTTCGACCGCGTTTTCAAAGAAAAACCCACATAGTTCCCGTTCCCGTGGGATTTCCTGGATAAAACCTAGCCTATGTTGCTCAGTGAAGCTTTCTAATTGTGAAAGAATTTTTGAAATCGGTCCAGTAGTTTATGCGTGAAAACCATACATACATACATAATTACAAACCTTTCCTCTTTAAAATATTAGTATATTATAACCGCGAAGCGCGTCGAACGCGGCAACTGATACACAAAAATAATCCTTAAGGCATGATTCACGCGCGATGACTTATAGCGTATTTCATGTATAACTTTGGTGTTTCTACACCGATTTACATGATTCTTTTTTTATTGAATAGGTAATAATGTTAACTTTTTTTAATTAGGGATGAGTGAGAGTGTTGTAAACGTAAGAGTAGACAAATATAATCAGAAAGCTCCGAATTGCTAAGCTATTGAAGTTTCACGTGTTATTGTGAGTCAATTTTAAAAGATAGACATATGCTGTCTAGGAATTTATTTTTATATATTAATAATAATAATTTAAGAACATTTGTGTCGTACATTATTTCTATGTAGCTTTAAGCTTTAATTAAGGCTGCACACGCGACGGAAGCTTAAAAAATGGAGTAACTTCTCCCGTTTTCCCAATATTTCCCTTCACTGCTCTGCTCATATTGATCGTAGCGTAATAAAAAGTATACTATAACCTGCCCAGGAGTATGAAGAATAATTGTGCCAAATTTCGTTAAAATCCGTCGTGTAGTTTTTGTTTCTATAACGAATATACAGACAGACAGACAGACAGACAGACAAAAATTTTACTGATTGCATTTTTGGCATCAGTAGCGATCCCTTATCACCCCTTCATAGTTTTTTTTTAAATATATTTCATGTACAGAATTGGCCTCTCTACAGATTTATTATAAGTATATAGTAACGAATATACAGACAGACAGACAGACAGACAGACAAAAATTTTACTGATTGCATTTTTGGCATCAGTAGCGATCCCTTATCACCCCTTCATAGTTTTTTTTTTAATATATTTCATGTACAGAATTGGCCTCTCTATAGATTTATTATAAGTATAGATTGTTATTTTACAAAGTCAGTTAAACTTTAAGTAATACACATACAATCAGTACCTAATAAAAGTTTACTATTGGTAGAGTTTTTTCAGAAAACAAGTGCGCACGCGCGGGCGGCCTCCCGCATCGTTCATTGGGCGCGGTTTTTTGAATTGTTTGATATCGGTATCGGTTGTTTTATTATCGGCGATACCGATATATCGGCTTGCCGATTATATCGGCCGATATATCGGTATCGGTATCGGTATCGTTACATCCCTAGTTTTAAAATATAAAAACTTAGTAGATATATTATTATAATAAATAAAAGTTTACCTACGAAAACTAGCGCTCTTTCGTTTTCTTCACTTTCTTTATAATAAACGAAACCAAAACATTTATCTAAAACTAGCTGCTCCGCGCGGTTTCACCCCCGTGGCTCCACTCCTGTTGGTCGTAGCGTGATGATATACCTAATATAACCTATAGCCTTCCTCGATAAATGAGCTATCTAACACCGAAAAATTTTTCAAATCGGACCAGTAGTTCCTGAGATTAGCGCGTTCAAACAAACAAACAAACTCTTCAGCTTTATAATACATATTAGTATAGATGTTGGCTCAAGGCTATGAAGTTCAGTCCTCCTGAAATGCACCAACTCACAGTTAAATTTAAATTGATGATGCTTTGAAATTGAATTATTGTAGAAGTTAAAAATAAATCTGGTTAAAATTTATTATTAGTGACATCTATAGTTAAATTTAGCAAAGAGAGCAATAATTTGGAAGAAGTACATACCTAATCTGTCATGTACGTACCAAAAATTGCGCATGTTTATGGCTAGATGGCTGCACAAAGCAGTATCGCATTCTACAAGGCCAGTTATAAAATCGATTCGACATCAACGTCTATTCGATTTCGAAATCGATTTCATCGATTATAAATTGCGACACGTTTTAATTGTTTAATTTCTTTAATCGTACAAATTACAAGAATAATTCGTAGAAAAACATACGAGACTTGAAAGCCAGAACCATTCTCAAAATCGCATGGTAATCGGTTATTGGAACGAAGTTACCTAGCGCGCGGTACGCTGGCTAAAGGGGAGCTATTACAACCTCCTCTTCACGACAGTTTTGCCATAGTGCGTAGCGCTCGGAACGTTTTTTTATATATAATGTAATTTTTACGATCTTTCTTAATAAAAAAAGAGCGTGCATGCCGAGCACACTGTTGTGTCAGAAGTGAAACTTCTTTGGCAAGATTCAAAGATACCAAAATCGTCGCCATAATGCATGACGCGGACGTAACGGTATTGCCATAACGTGACCTTGTTACACTCAAAGGGCCTAAAGAAGTTTCAATTCGATAAATTTCATGATTTATCATACGAGGTAAGTAAAAAATAAATGTCATGCTAAGGAAATCGATTAAATCAATATTAAATTATCGATTACAGGATCGAATGGAATGTCAACGCTCAGCACTAGCAGTCAGCTGTCACTACAACACTATTGTTAAATAACAAGCTGGTTGAAATAAATACTTGTTGTGGTTTTCTTTGAATATTTATTTGTGATTATCGCGGCGTGGTTTATAAAAAACTGTACAAATGAATCGCAACCAAGCAAGAAAATGATAACATTCGGTAATCCGAACACTTCAAACGCGGAGGAGTCTGGTAAGAATCTTGTGATTTTTTATGTTGTGCGTCGAAGTCGAACTATTTTTGTTATCGACTATTAATTTAACATTGTTTTAGGTGAAGTGAGAAGTATTTGCGAAAGTGTTTGTAGTGATGGGTCGAACGCCACCGTTCAGGCCGGGGCTTCAAACCAAAGGCCCAGAATGGACATAGCATGTGTTTTGGACGTATCCCAAACATTAAATTTGGCTCACAGAAAAAGAGCATTAGAGGAAGTAAGATTGGCCTCGGATCTTGTAAATGCAAATTTACATCATATACATGTGAGTATTTGTGGGCTTAATTCTGTTATGAATTCTACAATTTTGTATTCCACCTAGGTACTTATATTTGCGAGGTATTTCTAAATTTAAAAATTATATTGACTTAAATTGTAGTGTTAAAACTTGTTAGAAATCTATTAAATATGTAAATTATGAAGGTTTTAGTGACACAAAATTTAGATAAATGCTTATTGTATTGTTTAGTGTCTGTATTATTCTACTAAACAAATATAAACAATCACACTTGAATAACCTATAACACAATACATTAAACCTGAATTACCATACCTTTTAGTTTGAAAAACTTGATTTCGGAGAGACAAGTGTACTCGACACATTCTACAATGCAGACGTGGCTGTCGTGGACCTCAGTGTACAGCTGCAGCAGAGTTCTCTACTGTACCATCTTGGAGTTAGAGAGAGTTTTGATATGAAAGAGAATGTCCTGCTTTATAATGATGTGGACCCAGATGCTACGCTGCGGCTTAAGGTATGTTATATTAATATTTAAATTAACTGTGGGCTTTAAATATATTTATTTTCCAAGTGTTGCAGTATAATATCTACATATAACACATAGCGTAGCATATCTGAAAATTGTAATTTTTGGCAGCTAGTAACTTGTAATATTAATATTTATTATGCTTTCAATTATTGTTTTGTACCAATTTTCACGTCTCGGTTTTCCATAGCTGTGTATCCATATTTGTTTCTCTGTCATGAATTTTGTACAGACTATTATGAAGTGTCTACCTGGTCAGCCGTTTACGGACTGAACAGATTAAACATAAGCAAACCTTCCTCCTACTACCTCTACCTCAAAATATAATAAATATCAGAATTAATTTCTACATCTACAAAATATTGTAATAAATGTGAGAAATAATAAACTTGATTCATTTTTAATTGAATGTTACATTAGATTAATTCAATGTTTATAAACACCACTGTATGGATTTTGATGATACTTTTCAGTGATATAGCTTATGTACCAGAATACCTAAGCTTATTAAATTACTTGATTTTGCCCAAGTGATTTTGCGGTTTGCGCACAAATAAAACCGTGTGGCATAGCTAGTGTAGACATATTTGTTTATCAATGCACTTTCAATGTACATCTATATTCTATGTACATCATAACATACACAGTTGTCAAACCTTGAATGATAATGTCTCAATAGTTATTACATTCAATCACAGTTGACAGATATATACGTACATACAGTTAGGAAACTAAGCCCCTGCGATGAAATTATGACATAAGCACTATTATAGCTATAGGGCTGTTACCTTTTTGATATTTAACCGACTTCAAAAATAAAGGAGGAGGTTATCAATTCGGCCTGTATATTTCTGTTTGCTTTTTTTTCACAGATGATTTTGTGGTAATTTTGAGATTAAAACCCGTTAAAATACAAAAATGGTGTACTTAGCCTAAATATGAATTTACAAGAAGAAACAATCCGAATAAATATACCTTGTAAAAGTAAATACTTTTTTTCAGTACTATATTTCGAAATCTTGTTTTGTTATGGACGCCGAAGGCTATTTAATGTACCTAAATTATTTATAATGCTTGATATTTGTATGATACATATATTCAATAATAATTATTTTAAACCAGAATTAACAATACTTGTATGTAGGTATACCTACTAAATTATTTTTAAAACGATAAATTAAATTAAATTAAAAAACACAAAATATGCAAAAATAAATTAAAATTATTATTATACGAGCATAGAACCTCCACCTTTTTGTTTTAGGATGAAAAAGAAAATAGTTTGACAGGCTTAGTGCTTGACAAAGTGGTAAAGTCACGTATCGATAAAAATACAATAATTATAATATCTATCTTTTTCTTCCCTAATATTTACGTAATTATGCACATAAATTTAAACAAGATTTTTTTAAGGTTTCCATTTTTTTAGATTTTCGTGCTCTTCTAGATTGCGTAAAAAATAGATGCGATCTTTAAACAGACTGGACTCCTAATAGGTACTATTTGTAGCTATCATTTTGGTAGAAAATATGTCAACATAATTTAAAACTCATACTGCCATATCTATTAAAGATATGGCAGTATGAGTTTTAAATTTATATATAGAAATTAAAAAATAGTCTCTTTTTAACTTGTAGTCAGATACGGTATTTACAAATATATTTATTGAAAGGGCTACAAACTGAAACAATCGATATTTATTTAATGTGAAATGACATCACTTTAAACTTTTTTCTATACTATGTATCTTTGTCATTCAAAATCTGTGGATGTGTCACCCGCTACTATCGATCCCCCTCAATACCCTCGTAAACACGCTTGATGGGGGGGGGGAGCCATTTCGAACATTTTGTATGAAGTTTCCTTACTGTATGTATCTGTATATTGTGATTCAATTCTACAATTGCCCAGTGTAACAATAATTTGCTTGCGCTGGTGGTTTCATATACATTGGAATGCTTTGTTGATATTTGAATACTAAGCTTTATTTTTAATTTATTTAACAATGTTTAATTTTAATGTGGAATACACACAGAAAATGAGTTATCATTGCTTTGCATATCAATTGAATATATATTTTATTTATACAATCAATACAGTAGTTTTTGAATTGTATTTCAAGTTAAGGGTAAATAATACACTGTGTATATTGATTTACTACATTATTGTTTAAAAAATAATTTTATAATAAAGGTTTATTTCATTTTGAATGAAGACTCATTCTAGCAAGGTCAATTTTTTTTATCCAATCATATAAATATCCTATATAGTTGCAATTTTATTAAGTTCACATAAAAAAGATTTCTATTATATTCTACTAATTAGTCTTTATTCCATCCAATCTATGTGACATGACCCTAACCTGGGAGTTCATTGAATTAATACCAGTGCCTCAATCATCTCCTAGATTTACATTGA
Organism: Colias nastes; assembly: GCA_907164665.1. Lineage (NCBI taxonomy): Eukaryota > Metazoa > Arthropoda > Insecta > Lepidoptera > Pieridae > Colias > Colias nastes. Next base: position 40,029 of record CAJQZM010040548.1, on the reverse strand, counting down.
TTACCTAGGTATTGTGAACATGTCAAGGGCAATAATGTATTGGTGTAGACGTGAATTTACCCACGGCAATATACTATGTAATATGAACTATTTTAGGTTAATATTATTGACCTGACCTGACAATAATAGTTTTAACATGATGATATATTTACCTTATAACTAGTGAAGTTCGGTATTTTATTTGTTAATTGTTATGTTTAATTTAAATAATATGAAATAATATTTCACCTACTCTACTCTCTGCCTTTATACCTACCCTCTTATTATTATAATAACTTTCTGTTTACGAATAATTATACCGCTATGCATATAAGGTTAACTGTACGGGCCAGTGAAACAATAAACTCACAATTACATACACATTTGCATGTTATTAAGCGCGTTGTAGACATGGGTTTTTCCAGCATGCATTTAATTTTGCAGATATCGCTGCCGAATTTCCTGTTCGTGTCTTACAAACTAACTGATGCCGGTACGTGTGTTACTACGAACCCAGCAGCTACTAAGTTTAAGGGAGAGGAAACGGCAGATCCTAAACAACATTTGACACTTAGATTGAAGAATATATTGCAAGATGTCGAGGTACAAACGAAGTGCGTATTGTTGGAACTTGGTAATCTTTTATACTGGGTATAAGAAATATGACTGTTACACTCTATGCTAATATTATAAGAGGAACATTTGTATAGGGAAAGATGTAAAATAACTGAATAGATTTTGCTGTGAATTGTTTAACTGATTGATTATTATAGTTTCTGTTGTAACGTTCTTCTCCAAACCATGTCAACAAACCTGTGAGTTGTAACTAGTATGGTTGTAGGATCTATTTTTTTCTTTTTGTAAAATAATTTTATTTATTACCTTCATTCTATAATCATAGTGTGGTGTTTTATGTAACATTTATCCCTATTTCAATTGTATACGCTATCAAACACTTGAAGAAGATCATCTCTAGAAAGACCTTTATATTATACTCTATTGTAGGGGAGATAAATTGGATGTAGCATGTTATTCGATCGTGAAAACGTTCATTTCATAAAGATGATTAATTCGTCGTATGCAAAGTGAATTGTCGTTACTTAAGCTTGTAATAAAATACTAAACGAGATAACAAGGAACATCTTGGTTTTATAGGATCTTAATTTTTTTAAACATTATCTTTAATCAGAGACATTTTGGGAATCTTTTTATAAAAATTAATAACGCAAATATTATTATTTTCGTATTACTAATACGTGAAACATTTACTTCCATGACTTGACATTTTAAATAAACAATAGTATTAATAAATACGTGTAGGTTTGCTCTGATAATATAAGCCGACCGCCAAGATTTGATTCATAAATGTTCATTCAAGGAAACAAGGACTGTAAATGTTTCGTATATTTGCATATTAAATGCACATTTCGTCCCACACAGATGTAAACTTGGTTGGTTTCGCTCATGCATCTTATAAATAAGACGCAATTAACTTATGCTTTAATTGGCGATTATTGCAGTTGTCAATTTAGCTATTCATTATTTAACATTTTGCCTTCACTTTATTTTACATTCAGTAATATGCAACTCGAAAAATAAAAGAGCGCACAAATTACGATAGTTTTCGTTTTAGCTTACGCACTTTCTTATATCTTAATTAGTACAATAATTAATGGTGTTGCATGCAGTCGTTAGTTACATCAACTAATTACTTTAGTTTTTATATTTGACTGAAAATTATAAAGTCGTATAACTTGTTAGCATTTTTTAAAGGTCACAGCGAGATATCCAAATTTATTGAGTATCATGAAAGTAATATAAGCATGCAACTTGTAATAATTATTGGAAATTAGTGAATAAGGAATAGGAAAGAAGAGGGATTTAAAATAACTCATGTTTAGATTCACTTATTTTGTAATGCCATCTGACAAAATATAACCAGAGAGAATCGTACTCACTCACTGATGTACAGAATTCATATATTTTATAGAGATTCTACAAAAGAAGCCTTGGCGGTTTTTCACTACGCTAAAAACAGCAACTTTTGAATTCCAAAGCAAACAAAATACATTATTTGTTATTTATGGTAGACCCGCAATAATATTCTCTAATCTTGTCCACAGAGCGCATCTACAAGAGAAATTCCTTTCAGATTTGCGTAAAGCGCGGGAAACATACACGGGTTTGGAATTATCAAATTATTTGCACGCAATGCGTCGAAGACTCGATGACCCAGGCGTACTATCGGGAGATACGATACTCAACTTATTGATATCGTATAGAGAAATACAGGATTATGACGCGATCGTACATATTGTGGACGATCTCAAGACCATTATGAACAGGAAGAACTATGTCAATATGCCGATTATTAGGTTCATGTATGCGTTCGCTATGAATAGGTAAGATAAAGATTCGGGAAACAAACGTAGACAGATAATTGCACTCAAAATAAATGTCAAGTCTCCAAAAATCATATAATTAGATTTTTTTTTCATTTTCAAATCTGGATAATCTTAATTAAACTTAGTCAAAGTCTAATATTTATAGATAAGTTATAAATTTTCAGGAGAAACAAGGAAGGTGATAGGGAAAACGCTTTAAAAGTATGTGTAAAAGCATTGGAAAAGAAGGAAAATAGATTTCCTGACATGTTGTGTCTCTGTGGGCGCATTTACAAGGATAAGTTTGTAGAATCTGAGCATACTGATATGGAAAGTTTAACTAACGCAATCCATTGGTAAGGATTATTTTATTAAAAATAATTATAATTTGTTGGCAAAAAAAAATGTTTTTAAGTACTTCCTTGATTTTAGTAACATACTCTAACATATTTTTGGTTTTTCAACTACTTGTGATAAAGATACCTTGTATAGTGTTGTTACTATAATAAATAAATAATAAATTTTTCAGGACAATTTTCACACACGGCACAATCTGATCCCATACTAAGCTTTCGCTTGTGTTATGGAAACCAGATGGCTGATAAACATACATATGTAATTTTTAAATAAATACTTATATAGATAATTAACACCCAGACACAGAGCAAACATCTATGTTTATCACACAAATATTTGCCCCGGGTGGGAATCGAACCCACGACTTTTGGCTTGGAAGGCAGGGCCACTACCAACCAAGCCAACCGGTCAGTCAAAACTATAAAGGAAACGTAAAAAGGGACCTTTATTTTAATAAATTATGGTCTATATTTCTTTATGCTTGTATTACAATTATAGGTATAGACAAGGATTCGAGGTCCAGCCAAACGAATACGCCGGAATAAATTTGGCAACACTTCTAGTCATTGCTGGGAACGATTTCAAAGATTCCCAGGAACTACAACATATAGGTAATATATTATATTATAATATAAGAATATAGTGATTTATCGGTATAAATTAGTATAGAAATGGTTGGTCGCGCTGAATTCAGATATCTCATATAATCTCAAATATTTTTTCTTATCACGCTTTTATTAGCGTTAATTTTTTTCTATTTAAAACGGACAGATTTAATTCTAAATTTTTACACTTAAGGATCGGTGACAATACAATAATTTCTTTAGTTTTTTGATGTGAAACTTCTTTAGGCGCGTTGAGAGTAAAATTTCAAGGTCGCGTCATGAAGGAAGGCGACGATTTTGGTATCTTTGAATCTTGCCAAAGAAGTTTCACTTTTGACACGTGTGCTCGGCACACACGCTCTTTTTTAACTACATATGTTAATTATTTCTCTTCCAGGTCGAATATTAAATCATTTAATAGGTAAAAAGGGCAGCTTATCGTCTCTCAAGGAGTATTGGGATGTGGCGACATTCTTCGAGATCTCAGTTCTAGCTCAGGACTACGTGAAGGCGATACAAGCCGCTGAGTGTATGTTTAAGTTGAAACCGCCGAATTGGTACCTGAAATCCACTATTGGAAATATAGAACTTATTGACAGGTAAATAAAGACCAGTTTTGTTTGTACTATTATTTTTTTTGTTTCGTAATTCGTTGTATTTATAACATTTATTTACGTTGTAACAAATCAAATTTTGTTCATATTATCTATTTACAACAAATAAATAGCAATACAAGTTAAACTATCTTTGGGATATGGGATTACTGTAAATGTATTTGTAAATCTATGTTACAAAAGCTTTTCAATATAAATTATTGTAGTTTATACTTATACTATATTTTGTACTTATATATTGTGAAATAATGTTTACAGATTTAGAAAAAAGAATGAAGACACGTCGCCTGAACAACAAGTCTTCTCGTTTTGGATGGAATTTTTCGTCGAGGCGACTAAAAGCAGCTGCGATAATATTATTAGATTCCCTGTGAGTTTTTGTCAATTAAAATTAAATTCGTTAATATGTGTACGTGATATCACGGTTTTATTGATTTTACGGAGATTTGATTGTATTATTAAATCAGTTTTTTTTGCCTCTAAGTTTCACAGCCTCTATTTTGTTTTAATTATTATTTTAAAGCAAGATATAAACACACTGGGCTCTTTGAAGACTCTTCTTTCATTATTTATTTTGTCTTATTTATTTATTTCATAGCCTATAACATATTTGAATATATCTTCTACAGGTGGTAATTCTAGAAACAACAAAGGAATACATGCCATCATATGTAAATGTGAATATGGGAGCGGAACAAAAATCTGTAGAGATATTGAACCTTTGTCTTAAATATATGCGGGGGGAATGTCGACAGGTTCATAGATGGCTCTTTACTTCGGATATGATACGGACCTATAGGTAAGCTAGCTTTAACATAATTTTCTCCATAATAAAAGTATCCTTAGTTAATTATTGTAATAATAACTCTTCTTATAAAGTTCTTGTCATATTTATACAATTAAATTCATTCGGTGGTCTTTTCAATTATTAAGTACTTCTTAATTTTACGTATGAACCGTCTGTTGGGTTTATTTGGACGTAAACTTATATCGGCCATAATTAGAGATGTGTGTGCGATATGGTTTGATTGAATCCGTTCATAGTATAAATAGGTGTGAATTATTGGCAAGAAATAAGTCTAATCAGTATATTCTTCATTTTTTTTTATAATTTTTTAGTTTATACAAACGCGACGACAGATGTCTCTTCCTATACGTGAGTGAGAACTCCGATGATTTTCAAATATTCCTGCCGTCGCAAATGTTCCGGCAGCGCTTGTATGAATTTTTGGGAGAACTCACGGCTGACCATGAGAAAGTAGCCGATTTGGATACTAGTGTCATGCAGGATCAATTGAAGGTGAGGAAATTGTTAATGACATGATTAAAATGATATTTAATGATACTGATATAATTCCTGTCTTAATTGCAAGACTGTTTTAAATGCAAGGTTGTTTTATATCTCATATTTTTTGCATTAGCACTCTTTGTTGAAGTACAACTCGATTTAGGAAATTATTTCATTTTATTATTATTGATTTAAAGTCCTCTTACTGTAATTGTAAAAACAAAGGCGCTGCTAAAATAAGTCTTGTTGAATAAATCAATATTTGACTTTAAATTTTTGAATGATCCTATCCGTTCTTATTCTATCTTTCTCTTAACTTAATTAATTTAGTCAAGGAAAATTATTGTTGCGTGAATCAAGATGCTACACCATATAAACGAAAACAATAAATCCACATTTCAGTTCGAATACGAGCTAGACGATTGCAACAAGCGTGTAGTACTCGGTAAAGGCACGTACGGCGTGGTTTACGCAGCGAGAGATCTGAACACGCAAGTGCGTATAGCGGTTAAGGAGATACCGGAGAAGAATCTGGGCGATGTGCAGCCGTTGCATGAGGAGATATTGTTGCATTCGCAGTTGAGACATCGGAATATTGTGCAGGTATGTAAAAATTTGTAGGAAGGAAAACTATATGTTGTCTCTTTCATTTTGCTTTTTTGACAAAAAACTTCATGATTATTAATAGTAATTTAGTTCATAAGCTGTTGTTTTTGTAGTTGTCTTCTGTTATGGCTTAGGGCTTAGGCCATATAACAACAACGGACCAGAGCAAGTTGGCAGAATGTACAATAAGCTACATTTAGAATTGAATGAAGTTTCTTGATTAAATAATAACCCAAGTCTTACACACCTGATATTTTTACTCAAGACAACCAATTTTGTTGCATGTTCACGGTTCTTTAATGAAAAAAATTCACGTACATTACATAAATCTAATTTTCAATATAACTCTTATGTTTCCAGTACTTAGGTTCAATATCAGAGGACAATTACTTCAAGATATTCATGGAGCAAGTGCCGGGAGGTTCGCTGTCCGCTCTGTTGCGGTCAAAGTGGGGGCCTCTAAAAGAAAATGAGGCCACTATTTCGTATTATACTAAACAAATTTTAGAAGGTAAAAATAACAAAACATTTTCGATTTAGAGAATTTATAAAACACTATTTGCACTATAAATTCTGTTGGTCGAACTAATGATCATTGCTATAGCTTCAGTGATGTACAGTAGTCTTGTTAAAATTTCCTTTAACCGTTAATCCTAGGTTATGCATGGTTTCCATGGTTTCGAAAGATACAAAAATATATTATGCAAATAAAAATATGCTATACCATCAGCAACGTCTAAATATTAGTTTAAAATTGACTCTTTGTTCATTTCTATGACACAAAGTTAAACCTTAAAAATACTTAATAGTGATGCCTTTTAACCAATTTCTGACATATTCCAGGCCTAAAATACCTTCATGACCAGAAAATCGTTCACCGCGATATAAAAGGCGACAACGTTCTAGTGAATACGTATAGTGGTGTTGTCAAAATATCAGATTTCGGCACTTCCAAGCGATTGGCCGGATTGTGCCCGTCGACTGAAACGTTTGCGGGTACTTTGCAATATATGGCGCCTGAAGTTATTGATAAGGGACAGAGGGGTTATGGTGCCCCGGTATGTGTGTTTTTATTAGTCTGTGCTTATTTATTTTTATAGATATAAAAAGAAGTATTTTTGCTTGAGTAAAACATAATTGTTATTGTGTTCATTTTAGCCGCGTAGGTGCTAGTTCATTTAGAAAATAATACTATTATATACTTTCATGTTGTGAATCAAATGACCTTCTAATGTTCCATAATAATAACTTTTTTAGATTCAATATGCCTTGTGTATATAAAATTATTCATAATGTAATAAATTTTCAGGCTGACATTTGGTCATTAGGTTGTACTGTAGTGGAGATGGCCACGGGAAATCCACCGTTTATGGAATTAGGATCACCGCAGGCAGCTTTATTTAAGGTTTTTATTTTTCTCTTTTTAACCACTAAATTTTTTGAAATTGAGGGGTTTCTTTATCTCAGGGGCCGTATTATGACCTCTTATTTCCAGACAGTTTACGCCGTGAATTGAACTGACTGGCAATTTCATATTATGAACGGCAATAGCCATGGCTGGTTTGATTAAATCTTATAATTGGAGTTTGCCTTACTAATTTGATGTATTACTTAAATAACCTATATCATGAAATTATAGGTGGGCTATTACAAAATGCATCCCGAAATACCGAGCGAATTATCGCAGAAAGCAAAGAACTTTATTCTGCGATGTTTCATACCGGACCCGGAGAAGCGAGCCACAGCTGCTGAGTTGTTAGAAGATCCGTTTTTATGCGAGTGAGTTATGTTTTATATATTTATTGATGATAAAATGTCAAGGACATAAATTAAAAAAATGCTTAAGTAAGTTGTTGAGAATGTAATTATTGTACATTTGACATCAATTACTCGATTGTTTTCAAATGAAGGAAGTAAGGGGAGAAATAGAAGGAGAAAAAAAATACAATATGAGAAGATTTATTTTAATTAAATTAGATGTGATGCGGTAGTATCGATCAAGTGGCGTTATTCACAAATAAATAATTTTAATCAGGAAGAAAAAAGCGAGCAGTCGTCTCGGCAACAGCGTGGACTATAGCCGCAGTATATCAGTTCCCGCTGACAAAGCTAGATCGGCTGTAGCTCAGAAGAAGATATCGGAAACCAGTCTACCTGGAAACTTGCCTAGTTCACCGGAAATCGAGTAAGTTCTAGAATATTCTAGTAATTTTGGCCCATTCATGAAAAGCGGGGATAAGGTAGAAAAATGTGCATTGGATTTTATTTTATGTACACCAATAGAAAATTGTTCAAACTTGCATGTTTGTATTTGCATATACGCTATAGAAACACAGAACACGATATTGGTTCTTATTACACATACATATAAGGTATAATATTGCACTCTTACAAAGGAACTCTAAAAAATGATTCTTTCACACAACACATTTGTTCGGACTTTTTTCTGAATGATAAACTAATTGAACATTAAATATACTTTATCTCCGCTCTGATGAATAACAAACCCACATATTTTACGCATGATATTGCCAATTCCTACAATATTAGCAACCTGCATGTAACAAGGTAACAACGGTTTTAAGTTCAATTTTTGTTTGATTATAATATCGATTTGGCTAAAGGTGAGCTTTGATCAAGTCATTTGTTCATCCATAGAGATACATAAACGACCTTCAAACCTCATACATAAGGTGGATATTCGGACATCGACATAGTTTGTGTCTAATACAGATATTTTATGTATTTGTTCGCTTTGTCTATGGGTTTTAATGAACTGAACACCATTTATAAACGTGTGTATGGTTTGCAGTATCACCAATACAAAACCATGATCCATAATTAAATATTTTTGCTTGTTCTAATCAATGGAGTGTTTAATTACTATACTACAATATTTTTGGATTACATATTGGTATCTTGCTGCTTTTCAGCAATTGATTTTAAATTTATCTTCACCCATGAAATTTGCAGTTTTGATTTTGTGTGTGCTCTTTTGTGTGTCAAGAAATGCCCTTAAGTAACGAAATAGTAAATTATCAAGCGATCCATATAATTATATTACATCAATTTCATACCGCTCTCAGAGGCTTTGCACTAAACGCTTAAGAAAGTGTCGTGAGTGTTGCACTTTCACTAAATTTCCGTTGTACAAAAAAAAAGTGTTACTCGATTTCGAAATTGGAATCACGACAAAGCATAGCCGATTCACGTAACCCCTAACATGGAAATGCCACGTGTGCCACTAAGTGTTGTTTGTTTTCCCACAAAAGGGTTAAAACGGTCCGGTCTAACCCGACAATCACTAGGACGGCGTCGTCAATGCTGTCACCGATATTGATATACCCGCCGGACTTGTTGAATAGCAGGTAACATATTGTTTATAGCACACTTCATGTTTGCACTTGACTTGGTTGCAGGATAGGGGGAGTGAACAAAAAAGTAAAAAAAAAAAAACGATTCATGTCTTGATATGGTGTCATGAAATGATTTTTGTGAATACATAATGTTTCTAATGTATAGTTGAACTTGTAGTTGGTTTGCTCAATCTCAAATTAATGTATAAATTAGAAAAATATAGATAATATATTCCTGAAAGTTTTAGTTTAAGTGTTAATTATGTTACTTCCAAAACGTCGGATGATATTAAGAATTTGTCTGCTTACCTAAATTTTGTTTTATGTTTGTTAGAACTTAAAATCGTTACTAAAACTAAGTGTAGTTATAGAATTTAATAATTAATTTATTTTAGAAAACTCGTTGATAGTAGATGTAGAATAAAAGTAGTGTCTTAGTACTTTTCTATTCATAATTCAAAGCTTTATTCATTGCTGTTTTGAGTTATGTAAAACATGTAAAGAAATGGTCCCTAAAAATTAACATGTTTTGCATCTCTCATCCAATCATTGCATTGTCATTGCTTTATCTTATTTATAAGAAAAGTTATGTATTTTCCTCCCATATGAACTAATATTATTAATACACTTACAAATCCAGTTCAATTGCATGTCATTACATTTATTACATTGACATAAAATTGTAATATTATTAACACTTACTAAAACTATCTGCAACCTTGTAAAGAACATGATACTTTATTCTAAGCATGATTTAAAGTCCAAATTAGAACATAGGACATTTTTTAATAGAATTATAATATCCTTTTATATTTACTCTTTTCTTTTAGTACAATGCCGAGCACTCCATCTACTGACGACATGGATAACAATGACACTATCTTGAATAGACGGAGTTCGTCCGGTGGTCTATTATCACCAGAGGTATGAAAAAAATCTCTATTTTTCTCTGCTATTATTAAATTATACTATGCAGTATGAAATAAAAACGAAAAAAGTAACATGTGAGCGTTAATGTTGTTAATTGGCTCTTTAACTTTGAATCGACCTCATATTTTTGACTAACTTAAAAAAAAAAAGCTTCATTTTATTTGTGAATATTAATTATTCGTTTTTTTTAATAAAAGAAATCATTAAAAATTGTCATACTAAATAAAATATATGATATCAACAACGTGATTTTAAAATTTTATTATTTTTAAGGTCGATATGACGAACGTGCCTCGTTCATCAATAGACATAGAGCACGATGGATTTTATCTCCTAAAGAAAGATTCACAGCGCCGTCTCACTCTCTCGCGTGTGTTAGAGCAGGACAGCGAAAAGATCTGCTCAAAATGGATGACTAGTATACAACAGGACTTTGGAAATACTGTATTGACTATGGTAATACATTTAAATACATTAAAAATATTACATTTTTTAGGTTATTTGTTTTCTTTAAGGTGAGGAAAGATGGTAAAAAAGTTGTGTTTTTATAAATTTACGTCATCAATTTCTATGAAGTTGTTTTACTTAAGCAAGTTACCAACGTAAAAAAACTGGACAAAAATTTATGAATCAGATTTGAGCTATCAGAATTCCGAGTCATTATATTTGCATTTTGCAATGTTTTAGAATCTTATTTGAAGGAACTTAAAAAAGGGTCTATTATTTTAAAATAAAATACTTTAAAAAAATCTATTTTAATAAAACTTCCACAGAGTCACTTAGAAACCCTGCGATGCGCGCTCAAAGAATACATAATGGATCAAAACAGAGCTGTCATAGAGCAAGCTATAACTACCCTCAAGGAGGATTTAGACTTCGATTCCAATGCTATAAACGAACTACATTCAGCAATATATATGTTCCAAGAGGCAGTTAATGTTGTATTGAGAATGCATAGTATCAAACCACATTGGATGTTCGCGTTGGATAATCTTGTTAGGAACGCTGTACAAGCGGCCATTACTGTTTTGTCACCAGGTATGTAACTAAGGAATTTGGTATATTTTTAGGTGGTTGTTAGATAATTTTGCATTACCATAACGGTATTAAAGTGTTTATTCGCTCATAACTAAAACACTGTCGAACAATATTTGGTCTTGTTAGTGAAAATATTCATAGGCAGCATCTGAAGAAGTTTCACTTCTATTTTAATTTTTGGACAACCATTCTCTGTTATAGTTCCATTTAATCTGTATTAGTGTTCTCATTATTTTCACATTTTATGAAGTGTAATATAACAACAGGTAAATATTTAAAAGTTCGATAATCTGTATTTCCTATAGTGTAATTTTTTTTTGTAATAATATGTAAGTATAGTGCAAAATTTTTATGTTATAAGATTCTTCTAAATTGTGTTATACTAACAAATTTTATTATTTTCTCTATTAATTTCCAAAAATTCCTTGTTTACAGAATTAGGCGCAAACCTAGCGGGTCAAGATGGGCGACGGGAACGCGGTAGCAATGAAGGGGCGACTCCTTCTGCGCTATCCACCGCTACTTCTACACGAGAACATCAGTTACACCAACTAAGACATGAGAATCATAAGTATGAACATTATGTGTACCACAAAAAAGTTATTAAATATTGATTCGTTTAATATGCTCTTATACTTAACTAGCTTCCGCCCACGACTTTGTACGTGCATCCCCGTTTTTCCCCGTTCCCGGAAGAATTTCGGGAAATCCTTTCTTAGCGGATGCCTACGTCCTAACATCTACCTGCATGCCAAATTTCAGCCCGATACGTCCAGTGGTTTGGGCTGTGCGTTGATAGATCAATATATCAGTCACCTTTGAGTTTTATATATATAGAAGAACTGCTAAAAACGTGTCTCTATCGAAGCTTATAAGCCAATAAATAACGCAAATATAAGATATATAAATTGTACGAGTCTTAAATTATTTCGTACATACTTATAATAAAATCTTTATGTTTCGTTTACTAAAAGAAATACTATTTTATAGATTACAACAGGAATTAATGGACAGCTATCAACAATATCAATCGTTGCTGCGGCTTATGTTAGAAGAGCAAAAGGCGCAGTCACAAATCATCAGAGAATTTGTTGAGAAACGACCTAGGTAATTATCAATTGTATTATCTCAGTTGTTACTTAAAAAAATGGGAAAACTAAAATCGTGAATTTCAAATTAAATTTGAATACAAAGGTTAAAAAAGCTCATATATTATACTCGTATTTTGTTAATATTCTAAGTATACAGAGCGTAAGAGCTTATTGAAGATCTGCTCAAACGTAACGTGAATTTAGTTGTTTTGTATGACGAGTTATCAGTATTATTCATATTTAGCGTGATGTTATATCTTGAATTTAAATGTAACTATTTTTACAAAGCATTAATTATCTACTGTACTAATAAATAAACAATATTCACAGAATACACAGTACAAGAGAAGACGATTACGACGAAGAACAATACGAGGTGATAAAAGAATGGATGACGTCACGCGGCGTGCCCGAAGAAGCTTCTAGAGCATTGGCTTGTCAGGGATTTTCATTGGGCGATCTGTTGGTACATGCACAGAGGGAGGATATAGCTAAATTGAACCTTAAGTAAGTAGTAATAAGATATGATATCGTTTGACTGCATTTTATTTAGTATAGCTACGAAGAAACTTCTAGAGCATTAGCTCGTCAGGGCTTCTCATTGGCCGATTTGTTGGTGCACGCACAGAGGGAGGATATAGCTAAATTGAATCTTACGTAAGTTGAAATACGGTAGAAAATCGTTTGACTTTTGCACACTAGCAATTTGATATTCATATTTGAGTTTGAATTGAGGGTAATTTATGAAGTTAAGAGCGTAATACAATAACAAAAATAAGACGACTAATTTATATTTTTATGAATAATATGATAGAATGACATATTTCAATATTCTTTATTAAGCTGTGTGTGTTCTGTGAATAAATTACATTGCATTGAATTGACGTATAAAATATATTTGTTTTTTATTTATTTTTTTAGTTTCTGACATTACTCCTGCGTTACGGCTACTGTTCGTGATATAAATTATCTTAATTATTTCACAGGGGCGGCGTCGAGCTTCGCATATGGAGAGCAATATTAGAACATCGACTGCAAACAAACAACAATGTATTACGCCGTACTAGCAGTACTGAAACAGACATGGACACTAACTCCATAGTCGTAGTCGAGTGTCAGAAGTGTAAAACTGCACGTACACTATCTAATAACTCGTGTAGTGCCAACCCTACTATAGTCATACGAGATCAAGTTAATGGCAGCGATACAAATGAATTCTTTTCAGGCAATGGCGGAGTCGATATTTGACTATTGCGAGGGTGGTGCACTCTACAATAAGCGACGTTAAGATAATTCTAGAATTCTCGATTGTGACAGCCCTAATCGAATGTTCGTTCTCAATAATTGTGACAGCCCTAATCGAATGTATGGATTTCTTGTTAGATTTTCAGAGTTAAAATAGTGCCTTCATAAAATAGGGATGTTATGTTATGCATACAGTTATATTAATTTTAGTTTATATACCGTTGTGCCATTTACCAATATACAAATTCATAATAATTATGTAAATTTTTCATAATTTTCATAGTTTACACAAGAAATCTATAGCACTTTTTTCTCAAATACATGTGATGTAAATAAAATTAACGCAATAAAGATTGAGCAATAGCTTTGTAGGTTATCAATTAGGCACTAAACTTATGCTAAATTAACACTAAAGCCCCATTTACATGATGCCATTTTCTTGTCAATACTTTAGGCGCAATAATTAATTTTAAATGATTGTAAGCAACTGTTTAACGCATAAGTAAGAAAATGGAATAAAAATACCAATTATTACTTCAATTTATTTGTAACAGGCAAGAAATTTGCGTTATGTAAATGGACCTTTATAATAAATGAGTTGAATAATAACCGCTTACGTCGCTTCAAATAATAATAATGAAATAATGAGTGTGTCACCCATATTTATTTTACGTATTTTATATTAATGTTTGTAGGAATATTCAAGATGACCACTATTTCGTTCTTCATAGAATATCTATATATAATTTAATAGTACTAAGTGTCGTAATAAAAATAAGACGAATAAGCTTACTGGAATGCTATAAAAATCTCACTTATCAAGAACTTAAATAAAAACAAAGAACCATAGTTTTAAAATTAAACACGACAGTTTTTCATAAAGCTGTCAAGGGCTCACCTTGCCCAGTCGAAAAATGTACAAAAAAAACATAATAATAAGTATCAGATTAATTTACTGCTCGATTGAAGTATTCGAAGCATTCTTAAAATGTATCGAATTTTTATTAATTACGCTTTTATTTTTAAAAAATGCACATGGTTATTGAACACAAACTATTATAGTAGTTCTCCATATATCATAAAGAATTAAAAAAATTACGAAATCTTGCTCACAGCAATCCTAAATATTTAAAGCATGTACAAATAAACTACGGTAAAATCATATAAAATTATAATAATCCTACTTACGCTATTATTGTTTACGCAAATGTTATTATAGTCTATATTAATGTTTAGTATTGTTAAGTTTATCGATCTAGACAGCGTATACGTTAGAAATAATAGAGTTTATATCAATGACACGTTAAAATGTGAACAACTTTATGAATAGTCCATAAAACAACTTCTGAAGTGTTCTTTTGTTGTCATGTGGGTATTTTTATGTCAGTTTTTTTAAAACAGTAAAACTGGCGACTAGGTTATTTTGGCCAGTAGAAAATTTTGATTTACTTATTATTAAAGTAGACAGTGCGGCCATTGAGAAATTGTTAATTAATTTTTAATTTGGGCATTATGAATATAATAAAAACATGTACGTTCACTGACAAAAATTGTCCACAGATTGTTATTGAGTTTTTTTTTACCTTTTGAAGGGTTTCCTGTAATTTGATAGGATCGCCAAAATAACCTTTTACCTAGGCTCTACATGAATAATCGAATGAATATATTTCTTTACACTACTAAACCGTATCATTCTATTATAAGCACGAATATGAAATGAAAATTCTATATATCGTTATATATTTACTAGTCTATTGTAAATAAACGCATAATAAAAGCGAATAAGTGTCGCTTCACACCGGCTTATCGTTGCTTTATGATATGGTGCTAACATTATGATGTGAAGTGCCTTTATAATATGCTTTAGTATGTAAAAGTTAATCGTCCCAGAATAACTATTGTTAAAATGAATTTTCAATTCGCTTAATTAAGGAGTTTATATGTTGTAAGTGAAAAATTATTAAATATATTAATGTAGTAATAAGGTTCATTAAAATATCAGTGTTGTATACGCTCTTCCGATGAATATAAGAAGGTATAATTTTTTGTTATTATTTCAAAAAGCTTCGATCAAATCGTGGTTGAATTATATATATTTTATTTTGTAACCATATAAACGTGTTAACACATTGTATATTTCATCTTTTCGTGCCATACAATATATAAAACTTATTTTTATATAACGTAGATTATTTTTATAATACGATACATCGATTTTATATAAGCATCAGCTATACGAATGAGGCAATAATGAAAAGAATACGAAAGCAATTATTATATCGAGAATTTAATAAACCGTTGTTTTTTAAGGCAATAATGAATATGATTCTTAATAATTCTAATTATCTAGTTTATATCGCTTAGAAAATACATTTGTTTTATTCGTCACTAAGCTATTTAACACATTTTGTTGTGTCCTTTCCCGCACTGAGTCTCCTAAATAGGTAAATCATATTTTCATCTCCAATGTAATTAAAAAGGAATGTTGTTCAACGTAGTTACGTAAATAAACACCTGCAATTGTTGTTTATTAAAACTTTATAGAGTCTTTTAAAATATCTAATATTGACAACCGTAGTGTAGACATTTTTATTCTGTGGTGCACATTTCGCCGAGTATTGTATTGTTTAAGTTTTTGATATCATATCGATTGGTCTGTAGTTATCTTAAAAATTGTATTACTATTTGTTTTGAGAATTACTTTGTACTAATAACTGTTTTGTTTAAATTTATTATTCATATAAGATTGATATGAATTTATTTAACAGTTTTATTGTAAGACAAAATAAATTATTAGATCACTTAATGGCTTCTAAAACCACTGTAATATTACCTCAAATCATCGCCTTATTAAAACGCGGCGAACGTTAAAAACACAAGGAAATAGCCCTTTGAATACAAAGAAGCAGGGCTTCGATTAAAAATCTACTTTAATAACGTATCTATAAGCTTGTTAATTATATATTTTAAAAGATAATAATAGATTAATATTGTTGTTTGTAACAATGACTTATTTTGTATAAGATTACACTTATTGTAGCAATATAGCACTATTCTAATACTCAATAATATTGTGAAGTACAAATACATAACATAGTTTATAATTTATATGGTATTTTTATTATTTCCCTAAAAATCTCCTGTAATTTTTTGATACTTCGACGCATTCAAGTTAAAATAACTATTGCAAAGATGCCTTTGAAAAAATCTAGAAAAGAAAAAGCAGAAGGTTACCTTAGAACTGTTTTAAATACATTTTGACTGCCGAATACTATCATTGAACATAAAATAAATTTATCCAAACCTTTAGATAAAGCTGGAAAATGGAAATGAAAACAGCAAATCCGAAAAAGAGGTAGCTACTATTAGAGAAACAATAATCAAGATTCCCTGAATTTGAATTCCAATACTCATTAAAAAATAACATTAAATTAATAAAATACACGTTCATAATATCGTCTTACACAAAATCGTTTTAAAGAATTACCAATTCTATTAAATCGAAATAACAAGCTCGAAACTGAAACGCTTTAATTAGATGTTGAATTTCTTGTCAATATGTACGAGTATGTCTTACAAGTAATTTAAATACGTTATTAGCGAGACGCGTAGGTACGATTCGATATTGTTACAATTTAAGTTCTCAACTCCCTCGGGGCGCCGGCAAGACGTATAATACATTAATTCACCCAATGTTTGCGGGATAAAGTCTGCTTAATTTACATATTCCGTGAAATGTATTAACTTACGTTAGGTACCCCTAATAGCATTCTTATTACCATATACATGTGTTTGTGTACCTATGAAATAGGTGCGACGGAGAAAGGGTTGAATTTGAAAGAAGTGTACCTACCTATCTACGTATAAGTAGGTTTGTAAGTATTTCTAAAGAAATTTTCCC
The DNA here is from genome assembly GCA_907164665.1 of Colias nastes. Lineage (NCBI taxonomy): Eukaryota > Metazoa > Arthropoda > Insecta > Lepidoptera > Pieridae > Colias > Colias nastes. The sequence goes on along the minus strand of CAJQZM010040548.1, from coordinate 22,635 downwards.
TTGCTATGTGAAATTAGTAAATTAATTATAATAAGTATAATTTCAGTTCATACACTGAAATTGTAGAGCTAGAGGACTAAATTTTATTAGGGGAATCTAATAACTACGCAATATCGAATTTGATAACAGTCAAGGCTACAGGAACCACGAAAGTATTAAATTTTATAGCATTTTTACCTGATAATATAGATCATATTATTATTGTTTCTACAAAACCTCGTATATTTTGTTAAATATATTGTATTTCCATAATAAAATTGATTTACCTAACGCACACTGCAGCTTGAAACAAAACTTTAACAAAACGCTCCTATCCTCCAGAAAGCAATATCTCAGTCTAGTAATTAGCCCCGGCTTATCAGATAAATTAGAATTTCTTCGATTCAATACAACAAAATACCAAAAAGTTAGCGGGAACCAAGTTCCAAAGCTGAGGGTGAATGTCTACTCAATTACTGACCGTCTTAAGAGTCCTTATCGATTTTAGAGTGATTTTGACTTGTTTCTGTAATTCTTTAGAAGCTCGTTTAACAAAACTAAATTAGTAACAATGTGTGATGATATCTTAAATTAAAGATTCATTCAATATCTAAAATACGTTCGAGACAATTTATTGATATTCATTGTCCAGTTTGTTTAATAGCCAATAACCTGAGACGTGTTTCAATTTTTTCCATGCGGGACGTTCGTGTCTTTGTATTTTACACGGAATTTAATAGAAGAAGTTTTCTTATAAAATATACAACAGTAAAGACACTGAGACATCCTAAAATATGTTCGAGGCAATTTAAGTACTTTTATTGAAAAATTCAAAGAAAATCTAAGTTAAAAAAGCCTTACATTGATGAAATTTTATGCGTATATGGCGTCGAATTTCTAGTTCTTACAACAGAGTTAAAAAAAATAAAAAATACACACTAAATGATAGGTTAATGCTTAAAAATTTGCAATAAAAAAAATACATATTATATGTTTTATGAAAGAAATGGAATAATTTAAAGTTCTCTAGAATTTTCGATTATATACGGGAGCGCAAACGTTGTTACGGCAAATCTATATAATCAAATATTCTAGAGAATTTTAAATTATACCATTACTTTCATAAAACATAGTAGTTAGTTTTTTTAAACGAGCTCCTAAAGAATTAAAGAAACAAGTCAAAATCACTCTAAAAAGCGATACGGCCTCTTAATTATATTAGATATGCTTGAGACATCGGATTTGAATTTCAATCGAGGACCGAATCTGGTGTCAGACGAAAGAATTGTTAATTTTATTACATGCCGGAGCTTTTTAATGTAAATCGAGCTTTATCTCGTTAGTGTGGATTTTAATTTCGTCGATATTAGATTGCAAATTAATTATGATTAGCTGTAAGTAATTGAATCGTATGGATTCATTCGTTATTGATATTATTGAAAGACGAACTTGAGTTAACTAAAGTTGTACCTATCATTAAAATTTAATTAGAGAATTTTAGGCAGCTCTATCTTCTTTTAACGTATTTATGGAAAAATTCTATACGTTATATTAATTACACAATACTACACAATATCCAATATTTATATTCACTGATACCAATCGTGAAAATTCCAAAATTGAAGTTATATAGCTACACAAATGACTATGAGTATGTTATGAATTCGAAACCGCAGAATTAGTCAAGGCATATACATATGTGTATACAGGAGTCTGCTGGCAGTGAACCAAAACGTTGTTACTTGCATAATGTGGATTTATATCAAGCGCAAGATCACTAAAGCGGAACCTTAAAGTCTGAGCCCTGAGCAATTTGCACAAGTGATGCGCAATTGCGCAACAACGTTCTATCGCGAATATTATAGTCCCTGATAACGGGCGAGATTCGTTTAAAATGAGCCTGTCTTCACATAAAAATGTCGTGTCGTTCGTTACGATTTATGTAGTGGTTGCTTGTTTATTGTGAATTATTTTTAAACAAAAATAATTTAGGTAATAATCTATTAGCTAGAATCTAGCTCTCTAAATAGGTATATGATCAATCTAATTATCTAGCTGCTAGATAATTAGAGTGATCATAGATTTAGATCTCGAATAATTAAACAATTGTTTAAATCACAGTTTAAATGTAGGTATTAGCTCTCTCTGTTTTGTGTGCCTACATGCACAGTAGTTAATCCCAAAAATATACAGCGAAAGCAAAATAGGTTGGCATATAGCAAATTTTCAATTGGCATCTAAAATATAGCCGACTATTAATAATTACTTACAATTAAATTCATTGTATACTTATAGCAGCGCAACGGTTGATTTATAATAAGAAAGTCATGAGTGATTAGTTTTATAACATTTTAATAAAATAAACAGCTACCTTTCTTATTGAAATGGACACGATTTTTATACCAGTGTTAGCTTTCAGATTATGAGATCAGTTCAAAGCAAAAGGACGAAATGGAAAGTTTATTTGATTTTACTCTGCAAGTAAAATAAATGGATCTTTTACGAGTTCATCAGGTGACAAGCATCTCGTTCATGTAGCGGCGTTACGACTCGTACCCAAGAGACGGGAATCGAAATCGATTGATCGCATCGACAGACGGTTTTGCCGCGTGTTGAAAGGTCTTAGATAATATAATATAAAAGCTTTCAAGAGAATAGCGCTTCACGGCGTGTCTGAAGTATCAATTCAGCTTGTAAAATGACTACCTCTCGGATATTCCAGACCTCTGATGGCTGTATTGGAAAATTGCTACGGCACGCTCTGGGTTTGCGAGAAATCTTGCGGGACTCGGTTTTATTAAAAGTTTACAACACTGTATCGACATTTGATCGTATGAATTTTTATCCGGCTCGTAAGTTTATGTGGTCTACGAGTTATTTATTGTAGGGCTTGTATATAGAGGAAGAAATGTATTAGTATAACATAAAAGATGTTTCCATACCGGTGGCCCTAGTAGTGGAATCGTAAGAATGCGCTCCAACTGCCTTGTGATATTTTATCGTGAATGGAAAGGAACTTAGGGATTCTTCTGTTTGTTTGAACAAACGAACAACAAATGCGTTGCGGAAATGCAAACCGCTTTTATTTTACCAAGCGAAGCAATTCAAAGGGATATTCCTTCAAGGCAACAAAGGGAACAAAATAGTTGCCTTCATTCTATACGACGTGAAATGCTAAGTATATTTATGTTTATGGTAATACGCCGGGAGAGCTGTGATTATATAAAGCTTCTTATGGCAACAGTCGCAGTTCCAGTTAACTGGCTCGCTTATAATAAAGAACACGATAATATTTTGTAATAACAACCGTTTGAACATGAAAATAATTAGTTTGCGCCGCGTCTATAATCCCTAAATATTAGCATGCACACATCACAGTACCTATAGTGAGCGTCATTTATGAAAGGCAAAGTGTCTCTGTTATTAAACAATATTTGTTTAGGCTCTCATACGAGGTTTGAAACGGCGGGATTTGCATATTGGTAGCTACAAGCTGTCTTAATTTTGGCGTAATGTGCCGGGGCGTGATTGTATGGGGCCGGGTGTCGCCCACATGATGCTGTTTCTGTTCAATTTATTGTCTCAATTTGTGAGCCAGCTGAACTTACAATTTGTTGTGGAGGTATTGAAGTGAACCCTGATTTAGAAAGCGTGGACGTTGATAGAAAATTGTGTTCGATGTTAGTTATTGTGCTTGCGATTTGCAATTGTTAGTCGAAGTTGAAACGTATTTATTGCGACGGTAAAATTGATTCAATAATTTTATGTATAAATTTTATTTCCCATACTGTGTTTTGCAGTAAACCTATTTATAAATATGTAATTACGTAAAATAATGATGACAAACATAATACAAGCAGTTAACTTGTATATCCAAAAAGTGTATTCAAAAGGACTATCGAATCAAATAAAAAGTTGTTTATTTCGTGAAAAATTCCCGCTATCCCAAAGATCTGAACGCGCGTACTCGACGGGGCAAAACACCGACTGAGAAGCAATAAAAATACCATCCGAGGGTCAATCAGGTTAAGTGTTTGTCCGCCGAATATCTGCGTCCACATAATATATATTCAAGATTTATATTTCAGGGAGTAAATGGTGAAATTGCTGGAATAATAGCGTTGTAGTTCGGATGGGCGTTGGGAGATAGGTACGTATGTGGTATTTCAGGAGTGCACACTGCATTCCTACATGAAATAGTATGAACGTAGTATATTTATGTACTAGGATTTACTGCGGAAAAAATATGTTTTTACGAAATATTGTGGCTTCTATCGTTACTTTTCAGCTTGTTAACTTTATAAAGATGCTGGTGGTTTTAAAATAGTAGAGCAGCATATTTAATACGAATAAATATTAATTTCATTTAAAAACTGAGTGAACAACAATTTTTGAACCTTCTGGGGCTTATTTTTCTCTAATATTAAATTAAGCTTAAAATTTCCATATCATAAACTTAACACGTGGAAACTCCTTAAAAATAAAGCATCTTAAACGCGAAAATACTCTCTACACTTATAAGAAGGATCATAAACCCAGCAAGTTGTTTATTAAGGCTTAAGATTTGCGTGTTCACAAATATTTCCTCTCGGCTTTTACTTAGACGTCGACTTAGTGGGCAGCAACAGGTAGAACTGTCTAGAGACTGCTAAAAGAAAACCACTTTTTTCTTTGCTTAATATTTCATAAGTGCTTTTTATTCGTACGTTTTCATTAAAGTAGCCAACGTTTAATATAAACGGTTGAAACGAGAATGGAAAGATATGTAAATGTTTTGTTAGTAGATATGGGCTTTATATGAAAATGATATTGCTAACTCTTTCTTTTAGGTTTAAATTAAATTAAAGATGGCTTTTATTAATATCTGAAACTGCCGTAGGTCTTCAGATACGAAAATAAGAAAATTAAGTAAATAAATCGTTTTTGTGTTGTTGGTGTTGGAAGAATATTAAACAACGTTTTAAAATAAATTACTGTATGGGATTTATTTAAATCTGAAAAATTCAGTAGTTATATTTTTCAAATCACAGTACAAACGGACTAGATGTACCTACTATAATATAATTATCTTATATATGTAATACTCTATTACAAGTTGACTAAAATAATAAAGATTTTTTCTTTCGCCCTATCGCCATCTTCTGAATTCTTCAAAACGAACAATAGAGCTTAGAGGCAATGACATTTTTAATTAGATACCACAAGGACGAAGCTCTCAGAACGTTTAGCTTATTATTTATTAAATCAATATCAATAATGGAATAATTAATGTTCAATCATCTCGTAGAAAATGGCCATATCTACTTCTATAAATAATGCTTCAACGAACATTTTAATTTACTTTTAATATTCTACAGTTTTAATTATTTCGTAGAGCGCAGAAAACACTTTTGAAATATCAGAAAAATAAAAGGTTGTTTTCACAATAAAGATATTTGAAATGTACTTAAAATTCTGTTTCTTTGTAGTTGGCAAACATCTGAAAGCTCGAAGCGATATTAAAATTTTCAAAACCGCCCAGGTGTTAGGTTTCAACGATGTCTCAGGCTTCTCTCGGGATCAAAATGTTTTATTTATAAACTCTAGACGTTCGCAGACATGCCTGCGACAGGCTACTTCTTAGGCATTGCGCCCGTAATAGATACTGCCATATTATGGTGATAGCATTGCACTTTATAAAATTGCTATTAAATTTAGAGACTCTTGTTCGTACTCTTTAGTGTTTATTATCATTTGTTTCTGAATTGGAAAACTAGCTAATTCGGGATTAGATTGCGTTTTTGGGTACCTACCTAAGCCAATTTTTTACGTGAGTCACAAAATAATATGAACGTTGTTATTTTAGTTAGCTACATAAGTATTTATAAGAAGTAGAGTTTAAAATATTTTAAATTGTAAGTTTGACTTTACCTACTACTCTAAGAAACTTCTTAAAATTAACTGTCGAACCTATAACCTCTGAGAAGTAGGTGTGACGTGTGATCATTGTACGAATGCTATCAAATCGTAGATATCAGTTGACTAGTTTAAAATAACATGAAATATTCAGCTATCTTAATGCCTTACAAGTACAACAATATAATTATTCATTTCAAAATAAACAGGTAAATTGTAATTAAATAATTCCTATCTCTTGTAATTGTTTACTGAAAATATAATATCACTGTCAAGAATAATTTTGCGATAATTTAATTATAAGATCGCAAGTGGGTGTCAAGCAGCAATGAAGCATTATCTAAGCAAAATATTTTATGAAAAATACGTACCTAGTTGTGCTTTTGTGTTTAAATATATTTCTTTGTATTTGGAGAATTTATTGCGTCGATAACATTTTAGAGAATGAATACAAAATGTAGGTATTAGTATAGAATATCAATAAAAGACGCTCAAAGTTAATTATAAAAATTAAAATGTTTAAGCACTAGGTAGGTACGTGATTTTAGACGCGTAAAAGTTCTATTTTTTCCTAATTTCAGTTCATAAATTAAGAAAATAATTAGAGATAAACAAACCCCCACATTCTATCCATCTTCTATATAACTTACTTGAACAAATAACATCTCCAACAGCGTTTTCTTATATACATTTTAGATACGAGCTAATGGTTTTACTCTCGAGACGTTATGATTAAGTTATTACATGACAGACGAGCGGAATGGATGCTAATTGGAAATACATGAGCATTTGCATTTTACTATCTCCCAAAGACGTAGTGTCATCTCCGCGAGACAATCTAGAATGTTATATAGTCTATAGGGCCTTATATAGCTGGATTTAAAATAGACTTGAGCTTTGCAAAGGATTTCATAGAACAAAAGATGGAAATTGGAAATGTTCGTGGTGGTTTTTTGCGTTTGAACAGTCCGGCTCGTAAGTCGCACTGCATGTGGAAAATTGATATGATTGTTGGCTTAAATACGTTGATTGGGTGGATTGTTAAACGGTTTTTATTAATTTATTAAAATGGTTAATTTTGTAATTGGATGTAAATGTGAACAGTAGATGCTTCAAAGGTGCTTATGGAAGATGAATGAATGAATAGGGACATGAATTTTAGTCGGTTAAACATTTGGATTTAGTAAGTTTTAAATACCGAGTTATAAAAGTTAATTAAATTATATTGTTTTGATCATAAATTTAATAATAATAGATATATAATTACCTACTGAGATTAGATTTAAGATACTGAAAGTAAGGTTTGAAAATAAATATACAGCAAATCATATTAAAATGTCTAATATAATTACAACTCAACAAGGTTGACTTAAAATTAATGCAATGTAACGATAAAACAACTCATGTTTATATCTGTAAACAAATAAATTCTAGCTTAATCTAAATATATTCTCGAACCGAAACACTCTTAAGTATGATAAAGTATTTTAAATCCATGTATTACGTATAACTAGCGCCTCGAGGGAGTCTGGCAATCAGTGCGAACACTCGCGGCTCGTTGCAAACCCATTACGGGTAAATTAAACCAGATCACAATTCGCGTAAGCAAATTTAAGAGCAATGCCACCTGTCTTCTCATCGCCTTATAAATATGATTATTCTAAGCATATTTAAGACGCAAGCAAATACGGAATGAGGTTTCTTGATAATTGAAAGGATTGTGCCGCTTTTTTCACTCTACAATACTTAGGTATACTTACTAAAAATTCTTGTGTCCGTGTTCGAAGCTAAACTCCTCCGTAACGGCTTGACCGATTCTCATGAAATTTTGTGTCCAGGTAGATCTTATTAATACCCTAAAGTGATTAGAGAGACAGAATCACGTTTGCCGGGACAGCTAGTATTCGTATTAGTTTCTTTAATTTTTGTTAGTTATTCGGTTTTTCGAGAATTAAATATTTCTTTTATGTAATGCTCTTATATTTATTAGTTATATTGACACGAATTAATACTTAGCCCTGATGAATGGATACACTGATAATTTATCATTGTACGAAAGATTAATATCACATACGAGGAGCATATTTACGTAATTTGTTAGGTTTGCCCTTCTTATTGCCCTAATATAAAAGCAATGGAGATAATGATTTTTGTTTTGCAAGCGCTTTTGTGTATGATTCAAATTATTATACAAATGCGTGCTTTTATACTGTCTTGGATATTAAGAAATTTAGCAATACCTACAAGTTATACTTAACTACAACATAAAATAAATTTAGATGAGCTAAGGGCACTCAGTTTCTGTAAAACTCCTAGTTAATGAGCGCGTGTTACAATGGAGACATTCTGGGTTCGATACCCGGTGGAGATTCACGAAAAAAGTGTCTGACTGATTGAGTGCCTGAGAAATCTCTTCACTTGATAGTAAAGGCACTGTAAAGGGCTCTAGAAAGGTGTGTTAAAATAATTATAAAAAACTGATTTTTACAGTAGGAGATTTCAGACATACCTACCTAAAACTTGACTGAAAAAAAACATTAGGTTAATGCCGTTAATAGTTCCATAAAAATGATATTATTCGGAAGCCAAGAGACACATCGTCATCGACCAACTCAAAACATTATTAAAACGAAGATTATATATTATAATCTAAAAATTATATAATTTTAGATTTAAAATATTGATTCGGGCCAAATTTTTGTATTTATCACAGGAGATCTGAACATTCATCATTATGCAAAGGGCTTCGTCTCAAATACGCTTATTAAAGCATTAATCTCAGGTTAACTGTATCAATCATTTTTCCAATAAACCCGTGTTGCATATATCAGCACCTTGCGTCATTTATCTTGCAACATGCGTGGCCTAATGGCTATAGCTTAATATTCAATTTTTTTACCTAATTGTGTTGGGTCTCGAGATTAATGGAGACTCAACCCTTGCAAAAAATGACGTCAAAGGGTCGAAATGCATCATTGTGTCGTTAGTATCAGTCATGCGTGCTTCAAATTTGTTTTGAATCGCGCCCCGCGAACTTCATTTCGATATCGTTTAGTGCTTTTTAAGCTGTATACAATGGTGCGTTCAATCATTAGGTATATGTGTTCATTTAAAATCGGTATGCACATTAAATTGATTTGGTATGCTATGTTAAGAATGCAATAGGGTTTATAAATTATTAAGTTGTATACAAAGACGTGCTTATTCGCTTAACAGTTAACGTATTCGTTAAAAAAATGAACATCCTCTTTGGTACAATGATTGGAGTATGCGTTTTAATTTCCGGTAGAATCAAATGCAAATAAGGGTCAATAGAGATGGAAACATAAGGAACATGACCGTTGTGAAAATTGAGCTTTTAGACATATCAAATTTTATAACGGTTTTTCCCAATTTGTCTCTTATCTTCTAGTTTCACTTCTGCATAACTTTTGGTATAGGCTGTTGAAGCAAAAACATTAAGGATTTTTTTCAATTAAATAGAGTTAAGTTTTACATATATATACCTAGGTATATATAAAAATGAAACCCGTTTTCCTTGGTCACGGCATCACGCATGAACGGGTGGACCGATTTCGATAAAAAATTTTTTATAATATTCCTTGGAGTAAGAGGATGGTTCTTATCGAAAGAAAACATAAACATGTACCACGGGCGAAGCCGGGGCAGACCGCTAGTTATAAATATTTTACGGCAAATAGTATGTATATGTTTACCATCATAATTTCAGCTTAAGCGTCATTGTTAAGATTAAAACGGTCAAGTCACATTGTTATGGAGTTATGGCTGCAATTAGAGCTAAAATTCCAATTAGTTAGCTCTAGGGGTGAGATCTCGGCGATCAATCACACTCGGTCGACCCAAACGCTGGGTAAGCATAATATATGAATCTTGGCGCCGAAATTCACACTGCTGAATTTTTAAGTATGTAAATGTTGTGACTAAATTAACCTTACGTGTTATTGGATACGAAGGTACTCGTAAATACATCGTGTAAAGTTGTAATCGGATTTAGATTTCTTATAATATTACGCAGATCTATTAAGTGGAAAATGAAATTGTAAATTAAAACAAAAAAGTATGATCTGCGTGATGCTTTGCATTGCTTGTTTTTTTTTTCTTTTATATTTGCTTACGCTTTAATTAGTGCATCTTAACGCTTACAACTTACAAGTGATATTATGCTTTTGCTTTAGTTTTGAATTAGTGTTAAATAGTCAGATTATAAACGTAGAAGACGCTTTTAAAAGCAAGAACTGCTGTAATTCCTGATATAATAATTGAATCTATTATTCCAAACTCTTACATAATTAAACAATAAAGGTCTAAAATAAAAGTTCAATTTATCTAGACTCACCACCACGTCTGTCTGACGAAGGTCTGGCGTCGATTAGACGATGCATAAATGGCATATCCATTACTATTCCATTATAAGACAAGCCGTTGAACTTATTTAGCATATTTGGATATAATTGTCATTTTCATTTCGCCCGCCGAAAATGAAAATGCCAAGATTGATGCGCTGGTATGCTAATGCTGCGATAATGTCATGAAAAGTAACATCTCTCGGTTTATTTTACATTTTAGTAAACAAACGGTAAAAGCTTTTTACTTGCCTTCTACTAAAGCCTTTGGTTTTTTATAAACTTTATCAGTCAGAAACTAAACACGTTTCAAAGCAACATTCTACAGATATTAATCAAAATTCTCTCTTTGAATATTGAAGAATCAAGGATCAAATTTTATAAACATCTTCCACCAATTTGCCTAAGCATAATATAAATGCATTATAACGCATGGCTGAGTACGGATTTGCGAGCGCTGTTGTTCCTACGAGATACGAAGCTTATAATAAAACAATATTAATTATCAATCGACGCTCCACTGCTTCCTTTGTTCCATCTAGCGGGCCGGTTTAATAACAGAGGAATGCGTGCATTAAACCTCTGGCATTTCACGGTACTTTTGTTTAAATAATAAATTGGATTTCTATAAACTGAGAATCATCAAAGACCAGGCTCCTAAATGCGTATTAAATATTTTTACTCTCTACTGAATGCCTCGCATATTAGAAATAGAATAGTCTGCATTGTCTTAATAGCTCCAAGTTTTTCATATTCGTTGAACTGTGTGGGATGCAAAGTACTCATATTTCATACTTATAATTGCTGGCTCGGCAATATAACCTAATATATTGTCTAGATTACTATGAGCAGTGAAAAGTTGGAATTCATTTAATTCTTACACACAAAAATGAGGATTAAAAAGCCTTTATTTGCTAAAATATTATTACTTTACATCCAATTAGAATTTAATTTATACAACACGTAATGTGGTTTTTATTTGACATGGCGACATAATTACAACTTAACTAAGATGTGTAAAGAAAGGAATAAATAAAAAAAAAAATCAATTACGTTCCCCTCGAGTTGTCAGCAAACGGGGCGGAGTCTGAATCAGTTGGTTAATACATTCAAATTTATTCGTTGATCGGACGAGCGTCTCGCTGCTAACGTATTTAAAAAGTGATTAGAAGTTAAATTGACACAATATGAACTTTTTGTCCCCGCTCCGAAGCTTAATCAAAAACGAGATTATTCAATTTGCAACAAAATATCTAGTTATAAATCGTTAAACGTTAAATAAAATACACCTTCCTCGGTTATCAATAAAGATATGACAGAACATGCAAATTCCATTTCTGTGTACAAAAAAATAACAAACAAAATTCGCGTTACTTAAAACGAAATAAAGGTAAAATTTACATTGTTGCTTTTATAGTGTTGGTTTCTGGCTTCTATTATGGAAAGGTATTCATGAACGCAAATGTTTTGTCCCAGAGGGCGCGAAATGTAAGCAGATGCTTGCAAGGCAACGCGGAATCGTCTGTGTGAGAGTTAACTTATGGTAATTACTTGCTAGAATAATCCGCCTTAGGCAAAACAACAGCATAACAATAAATATGAATATTTAACTTGAGAGATTCATAAGAAATATTAATTAGTCTTCTCTTAGGGGTGATACTTAAATATTTTAAATACTAGTTAGTAACTTATTTACGCCTACGTCTGGATGGTTCAAAACTGGTGTACAGATTCTTAGTCAAAATGTCACACTCCTTTAAAGTTCTCTGAGCAAGCCGGGCTTGTTTCATCATTCTTATGTCTTCTGCGAACAACTCACGCTTTGCTTCTTTGACAACTGTCTGATCCAAATCATCCAGTTTAGAAGTAAGATTGAGATAAATAATTTCCAAGTTATAAGCTAATGTAGAAATACTATCTTTTGGGTCTTCTGGAGTAGCGAAGATCTGTGTATGAACATATTGTAAGCACGTAAATAATTTCGTCACATCGTATGATGCGAATAAATTTTGAAACTCGTTCATTAGAATTCGGTAAAATTTGTCTTTGTATTCTGCTTCTTTGAGCTCTAACCAATGAATTTGTTTTTTATTCATTTCTATAATCGCTTCCATTTCATCAGTTTCATATTTAACTATGGCTTTTAAATAGTCTCTTCGGCTACACACTTTACGTAGTATATTTGAAGTGAAGACATCCATTTCCATGTAATTAAGGCATTGTTTACTCATTTCATCAAAAACGTCAATAATTTCCTTTGGCTTTTTGAAATATAGTTCAGGCTCGTCATTTTTTAGTAACGGAATAAATAATTGATAGTCGAGTTCATCTGATGGTGTAGACATATCAGTAGCAAATAGTTTCGTAGAAACAGATCTGGACCTTAAAAATTTGCGGTGATGCAATTCTTTCCAGGGCACGGGTGCTATAGTGTACAAATATTGACCATACTGCGACAACGTTTTTAGTATTGCAATTAAGTTTTCGATTTCATTTCTTAAACGATTGCCCACAAAACAGTAATCATTAAGTTTTTCTATAGCAATGTCTACTAAATTAGCTTTTTCCTGGGCAAGTTTTTGGCACTGTTTAGCGGTATCATAACTTTCTTGTGCGAAATATATGAAGCTGGTTTTAACGCTAGCGTATAGTTTTGCAACCTTATTATATTCTTCTAATTCTTCAGATGTCGCATTGTCCATTTGGATAATTAAGTCTGATGTTTGATAGCATATGTTGGCTCGAGTTAGAAGAATATCTCTTATGGTCTTCATGTATACTTTTATATCTATAAATGATCTAATGGGACGCCCTTCGATAATTTTATAAAATTCATTATCTACATCACATATAGACTTAGGTTCATCCATTATAAATGGTTCGGGCTTCATTTTTTTCTTTTTAGAGCATTTGGTAAACACGCGCTTATGCCAAGGTATATCAAATGGATTTCTATCTATTTGTAAGGATGGCTCCATAATATTGAATTTCTTATTTTCTTTCACATTTCTATCTAAAGGATCCATGCCTTTATCTAACTTACTTCTATTAAGTTCCTTATTTCCTAATAGTTTGGACATAGTTCTGAAACAAAAAAAAAGCTTTAAATCACCCATATTGTAATGATATTGTAGTAGCTGAAGTCTTTAAAACTTAGTTCATACTTTTTAAACTATTGTGATTCTCCATCATAAAAACTCAATAATTCATAGGAATGCACAAATTACAAAAACATTTAGGTATATTATTTATACAATAAATATGGAAGTTTCAACTTGTCAGTGTCATTATTTTATGCATGTTGAAAAAGATTTTATTCCGGATATATTTTCACCACATTTTCACCTACCAGTGGGAACTCTTTAAGAATTGTACCCCATTCAACCTGTTCTGTGAATTCAACATTTGGTCTAAGATCAATTATTTTTTACCACAATTTACCTAGTCATTCTAATCATCCAACATCTATATACCTAAATAATTAATTACCAATAACTACTCCATATAATCGACTAAAGTTTGAAACGGTGTTACCTCCCTCGAAATATTCATGAGAGCTTCCCACTTGAAATCAACAATGCTCGGACCTCAGGGGATTTGTTGAACTGTCCGTCAAAATGACGCGCCTCCAGACCGCATTGCCCGGGGCTGCTCCTTACTGACCACTATAATGTGTTGTATTTGACACGTCTTGCTTAATTTATGAACTGAACGCGTTTTGCTGGCTTGCAACTGGTAGTTGATTTATAGAAACTACTGATTCTATAATAATGTGTCGTGGTGAACTCAGATTGTTTATAATGTGATTCATTGTGTGTATAATGTTATATACATTTTTGTACTCGATTTACTTTTTAAATAAATAACTTATGATCAATGATGTTAATTGTATATTAGAAAAATATATAAAGCCATTGATAACAAATTTTACATTTAATTTCAAAATAACCTTTATATTTTAAACTTACTATGAAATACAATTCAATAAAATAAAGTCTATATAAATTTAATACAATGCCGGAGACTAATAAATCCCCAACGCTTTTAAAATCGCTCAGCTTTCACATTCTGTAACAGAATCTTGCGAGACACAAATGCCTTTTCACGGAACAAAACATCGGCTAAGAGGACGCATTTGTTAATTAACCGGCTTTAATTCTAAGCCTTCGTAACTTCAATATGTCGCCTTCACGCCCCCGTCCTAGACGTAATGAATTAGCAAACATGCCTCTTTAAATGAATGCCATTTCCATGCACTTCCCATACAAATCTTGGACAATTTTATACTCGAGCTTTTCAATGTGTAAGATATTTATTTAAAAATTGTACAATGTTGTTACATTATGAGATGTGATGATGTGCTCAAATGTGACTCTTATTGCTGTCAACTGAAGCTCGTGTTACGATCATTACAAATTATTTACAAGTCATCTTAAGTTTATTTTAAAGTAGAGTTTTGTATGTGAATATGAAGGGAACATTAAAATAACTCTCGTTTTTTATGAGACTTAATTAAACTGCGAATTAAAGTTAGTTTAGACGTATAATTTGTAACTACATAAATAAAGTGGACGAGCAAACATATTCAATTTAAAATTTGTTGTTAACGTAGGTACACTGAATGTTATTTCGCCGACGTGTTTTGATTTCGTCTTATAAAGAAAACCGTTTCTCCTGGGGTTATTATGACTGAAAACTTTCAATAAGTTGAACGGTTCGCGACCAAAGCTTACCTTGTAACAAGTTGCACGTCTATTTTATGGGCAACTAATAAAAACTTGTCCGATAGTCGATTGCTTCAAACCACTTTAAATTCAAATACTTAAATTGGTTATATCGATTTTTTTAAAGTTGTCTACGTCTCAATCAAAGCAATTTTTATATTCGAACTACTTAATCTATGAGATTTAAATAATAAGTGTCTAAATAAATTAAAAAAGTTTGTAATTTTATTATAATAAAATTATACGCTAAGTTAGATTAATAATTTTGGGGAAGTACATACTTACATGCTGGTTGCGTGTAATTTTTTAAATGGTCATTATAAAGGAAATAGCATTACATTTACATTATTATAAAACTGGTGTTTTGTATTTGCAAGATACTCCTTTAGATAGACTTTACAGCCGATTATTTAACGTTGTAATTTATTGAAATGTATGCAAAAGTAAATGTAAATGAGAGATTCAATGTAATTTCACCCAATTGTTTACTAAATAAATAATAGCCAAGAATTTGTAGCGCAAGCGATTTTACAGTTACTTTGTACTAATTTAATCAGCCTCCAGCGATTATGTAAATGTATGGGAAATTAATGGATTTGTTTTATTTGAAATTACTGTTAATTTTATTAGAAGATTCGCGAGAAGAACTGTATAATTCTAGAAGATTATACACAGGTAATTTAAAAGATTTTCTTTGAAATTGTTATATTAATTCAATGGGGTATTATCGTAAGTACCATTAGAAGCTAAAGGGTTATAATCGTAAGTATAGATAATACCCCTAAGACTCCTAGAAGCTTAGCTTTGTGTAATATATCACATACTCGTATGAGCTTTTTATCCGCGACTGAAACCGCGAGCTTTATGTAAGTAATATATATATAGTAAGTAATATGTAGTATATATATATCATTGGGATAAGAAATAAGTATTAATGTTGTCATTGAATTTCACAGCAGACATTTTTAGGTTGCGATTTAGCTCTTCGGATATAAAGCGTGTATAAGTCGTAAATGCTGACCATATCGAGTCGCTCACTAAATTCATTAACTATCCCTCACGAGACTCGTGAGTATAACTGCGGTATTAAATAATTCAAGGCAAACTAATTAATATCAGTTTGGTCGCCAACCGCAGACGGCAAGACGGACCAATTATTCTTGAGGATAGCGAGGAATAAGTGACTCGGTTCAAATCCTTGACCGCTGTGTCTACACGGAAACGAGGGTCATTTGTTTGGTTCACTCCTCCCTTGTTAGGGGTTAAATGAAATTCCTTCCGAATTTGTGTAGTCGTGTGATCGGTTGGTAAGAAAATATGACCTCTGATAAGTAAGATTATAATATTACGTAGACAGGCGTAAGGACACACTGTTGCTGTATGTCATTGCGTTTGTATGTAGATTGTTATTGTACTTTTGTCTTCAGTCATCAAGTAGACTTGACTTACTTGACTTGAATGGTTTTTCAGTATATTAAAATACATGTATAAACAAATTATATCTTTGCATACTTAGTATACATTTAAACAAAATAAAAATATTAAAATCTTTGTAAAGGCGGTATATAATGAAGTATTAATTTTATCTTTTTATAAAATAACTGATATCTGAACGCATAAAACGCATCAACTACACCCTCACGGAAATTGAACAATAATCGTCTATGAGCGACTTCGTTCCCCAATCCGAGGTAATAAGCTCCAATCCACACGATAAAAAGCTAAATAAAAACACTTCTATATCGAAAGGGATTTGCTCAGATATTGAATTTAAAACCCCTTTATAGTATCGTTATAGTATTCTATGAATTTTGTCAAACGTTTCGTTTTACATAAAATTTAAGAGGTCTGGCTGTTAAACCTTTTGGCGTTTGACTTAAACTGGTTTTAATTCGTTGTTGTTAAAACGAAAATTTGTACTAAATTAAAACTTTTAATATTGCAAGTTTGTTACAATCTCAACTATAATAAATGTTGTGAAATATTTAGGCGTCCGCGTCAATTATATTATGGAAATTTAAAGGTTTAAAGTTTAAATTTTTAAAATAGTATAAGATTGCATAAGTACCTGAAAAGTCTTGATTATATTCAAAGTCAATATAGGTAACTGAATGTATAAGACAGTATGGCTGCTACATTTATTTTTCTATTCTAATACGTATATATATCTATATATCTCATAGGAAACATTCAGTCATAATAATTATATAAAATTATCTAAATTAGATAAAAAACACTGTAACTGTAACACGTAATTCAGTTTTCGTGCACTTAAATAATTATTGAGAACATCAAATATTTAGTGCGCAAAAATAATCCCGATAAATTTACTACCTTTTAGTACTCAAAGCGTAATTTAAAAGTATTCGTTAAGAGTTCCAAGACAAGATGAAGTTCAAACATTCGCTCCTAATTAGTCACACCGTCTTGACGGAGACCTCTCACAAAAACTGTGACATAATAAGGGTTGCGATTAACGATTCAAGGGGCCATACCGTCCGCTCTTTAACCTCGTCTAATTAACGGGGAGCCACTCCTCTCGTTTTCAGCCTGTTTACTCTCACTCAAGACGAAATTACTTCAAGAACCACCTCCTGGATTAAGAAAAATACCCTTTCCCTAACTGCTAATTTAAACAAACTAGACGCTGCGTATTAAAACGTTACCCGCGAAGCTTTGGCAGGACTCCACGCCGCTTCGCATGCGGTTGACTACTTTAATCAAATTGGCAGCCATTTGTATAGGTCGTAAAGGATTTGGTCGGAGGTAATGCAATCTGGTGCGCGTGATTGTAATTGCGTATGAACTTAATGGAGGACAATTATTTGTATTGTTTATGGACGTTTCTGGATATAACAGGCTTTGCGGAACGTCAAATGGCTTGCAGTTTTATTAACGGAGGTGGAAAAATGTACGTAGAAGGACTAGTCTGTAGATCTAGCTGTATATTTGTAAATAAAACATGTTGTGGAAGAATAATATTTATAAATAAGAAATACTTGGGATATGTAAATGTATTGAAACCTTATACACATGGATGGTTATTCAATTCGATCGAAAGGTCCGAAGCCAGCCACTTTTAAATATTCCATGTGTGGTCAAGCGAAAAATGTACAAAGAAAATGTATTACCTATCTTTTATTGCGTTTCTCCCTTATTCTGTGGCGTCATTCTTCAATCGTAAATTTTGTATCACCGATGTTTACATAAATGTCGATTTTATTAATCGAGCGACGATTTCAATTTATTTTGTATACAAAATGGATTCTACAGTGGGAACTTTTTGTGGAATTGGTCATTGTATAATCCTAATAAAAATTGTCAGTAATTTCGTATGATGATATCTTAGTAGTTCTAAAAATAATCATCGAAAAATTGTAAGATATATCTCCAAAATGTGAAACATGATACAAAATAAAGCACAAGCAACATCACCCCAAGATTTCATCGTGACATATATTTCACAAAGCATTCTTTAATATCGTGTATAAATACTCAATTAGTCGACTACGCAGTTAATTAGTATGCTGTAAAAGGCTTAAGTACGCTCTCAATCAAAATTCCTTTTCGTTTAAGAAAGAACCCTTTTTCTCAGATGTCACAGCTCTTCTTTCGTGTCAATCGCAGGTTCTTTAGAAGGGGCTTATTAATTGAAATAAATATTTGCGTGTCTAATTCAGTTTAGAGTTAACACTTGTTTTGCTGTCAATTAGCAATAAAATACCTTTATAAAGCGGATGCGGAAAATGCTTCATTGAAATGCTTGGATGAATATCTTCTTATTTCCCTTTTTGGAGTTTAAAGTATTATTTGTATGGCTAATTGGATGTACTTTTGTTCATGACATATTTCAAAGTCGCGGTTTTATAATATAGAAAATAAAATAAACGCTGCATGCACAGTAAACAATAATCATCAAATTCAGAAATAATATTGTCATTGAAATTTTCTATTATATTAATACATAACGCTACAACTTTATATTCAAATAATTAAAATATGTTAAAACTACACCCACTTCACATCCCAATATTCTTAAATTCAACAAACTCTACCTGTATATAAAGTGGTCATTAGAGATTTCTATCCTTTCTATCAAATTGTATCGAAAAGAGTCAACCGAATACCACTAATGGTTTGGTACAATTGAAACTACGTTGCGGAAAATCGAGCAATACGTATGCATCACGTGGAAGTCGATGTGATGCTGTCTAGAGATGTCTGGCCTTCAATACCATTACTGCGGGGTTTCAGCACCACAACGTACGAATTGTGAAAATTTTAACGGTTCTGTAGGAAGATTTTGGTTAAATTTGTTTGGTATTGTAGTTTGTGTTTGGAGGTTATTTTTCTGTAATTTATTTACTAACAAAACATACATAACAATACCTTGGACATCATAAGTAGTAACTAAGTTGTAATATTAATTGTTAATCTTAATTTATTAGCTTTAATTGATTCGTGGAATAAGTAATAAGTATCTCTATCTAGGTAAGACTGTATAACTATATGAATCTATATTAGAAAATATTATAATAATCAATGAAATTGTATTTTAAAATGCATAAAATTTTATATTGAAAGACTAAAAATCTTGACACCTGTACAATTATGAATACCAAAAGAATAATGTGCACACTTGTACCCACAAAGTACGTGCCAAAATTTGGAAATGGTCGTATTTCGAACTTTTCCTACACACACCGAAATGAAACAGACGAAACGAGCGCCACAAGTGCTTGGAATGACCAGTATCTTTTCTTTACGATTATTTGAGTGGGCTGACAGCGTAACGTCCTAATTTATAACGTTAATACAGCTACATGATTGCGGTCCAGAACGTTACTTCTTGCGATATTAACTTTGCTGATGTGCGGACGACGTAATATTGCATGATATATCTTAGATGTTATACAAATTATATTCAACTGTTTAATATAAAGTACAGCATTTACGAATTTACACTTTTATGTGCAAAGAGAAGGTTTCGATTATGATTATTATATCAATCATGTTCAAAATAGGAAATTGCTCACTTGTTCTTGTCGGCTATGATATTATGAAATAAGAAGCCGTATTGAAGTTGTAACTAATCGAAAAGAAGATTATAGCTAAGCTCGTAATATAATGGATGTGTAACTTCAGATTGCAAAAACTCGGAAGTGATAGTGAGCTTTCTGTGGGTTTAACAACTTTTATTTATTGCAAATCGCGTTTCTATCTCAACAAAAATATCAACATCGCAACGAGTACTCAAAATGCCACCCACGCGTATATGGTCTAGAATAAACATTAGCGTCAGACACTAAAACAAATGTAATAAAGTCGTAACTAAATGTATATTAGTATAGAAATTTCGCTTTCTTTGTTGACTGATTCATTCGGTGAATCACGCGAGCGAGGTCGCCTGTTACGGCTTGAGTCATCGCCGTAATGCAAAAATAAAGATATGGAAATGTGTAATTAAAAGGGAAAAGAAAACTGACCTAACCCAAGCTGCAATGTGTAGGTTTGTCGCGTGTGGATTTCGTCATAATATTATTAAAAGCTCTAGAAATAGAACGATGTTATTGTGGCTGCAACCTTGATGCAAAATGTTTGTTGTGGAGTTTCAAAACGTGCATTTTCGCATTGCATAAGAGCATAATAATATAAGAAGTATTATGCTGAAAACATCGAACTCTACATACAAATTTTCATTAATTTTTAGTTCTATATAAGTTAGGGACAAATTAAATCCTTATATTCGTTACAATAGATATCATTTAGTGCTTGTTTCTTTTGTGATTGTATATAACTAAAACGCTACTCTACACTCTCTACCTACTTAAAATTATGGTCCCAAACCCCTAAGTGTATAATTTATTACGACCTTAATAGAAAATACCCTCAACTAGCCATACCATTTATACATTAAGCGTGAAAAGCATTCAATCGCGTCAACGCTCACCACGAAGAGCTTGGAATAGCTGGAACAATGCGTCTGAAATCTTCGGCCAACTGCTTGACATACCGTTCCTTCAGCACGTCTGCGGTCCGGTAGATTATACCGATCGATCGCTCCGATAAATATTCCGGACGTAGATAAATCACACGGGATTCACTGAGCAGCTTTGTGAAATACTGGAAAGGGCAATTGTTTGAAATGATTCAAAATCTATATGTGTAGTTGGAATGATCTATAATGTGCTTAGCTTTCGTGAAAGAATCCCTCTTTCGTAATTATTTTTTACAATTCAATTTAATTTTTGTTAATAATTGACATTAAAGTTTATTTACTAACCGTGTAATATAAACAAGGTACCTATGTTACAACACAACTAGAAAATGTTTATTCCGCATAAAAGGTAGAGTCGATAAAAAGATGATTAAAAATTTAAATATGTATGCATACATCATATTAAAAATTTAACTTGCAAACTTTAATAAAGACGTGCTCTCACTTCAATACATTGGTATTAGAAAGGAAACAAGAAATAATAATTTTGTATATTAAATTCCTCCTCAGCGCGCGCTCCAAATTAAACACACATAAGAATTCAACTTAAATAACTTGAAACATACAATTTCTTGTGTATTTTATAAAAATGTTTACCAGTAACATAACAGCATGTTCTCAACAACTCCCGCCTAATGTGTGTGTACAAAGAAAAATGGAAAAAGTGAAAAATATCTCTGCAGTTACGCGCCGAGCTACCATATTTTCTTTCTGTAATAGTAGCATTATGGTATTAAAGAGTACGTTTTGTATTGTTGTAAATAACATGTGATGTTTTTCATTACACTTTATGAACGCTGCGCATATAGCTTGGAAGAAGATTGAAAAATAACAAATCTTTATTACATTTTATCATTTGAAGTTTCTGTAGGTAATATCAATTATTTTATTTGTATGGTCTTCATCTGTTTATTAGTTGGCATACAATTGTTGTTAAACGGTGTTGACAATAAGAATAATGAATTGATCATTTTGAATAATATACTGTATACTGTGTTGATTTAAGCACCATAAAACAATTGTGAATACAATAATAAGTACCTATCTACTAGTCAACTACAACAGTAAAATGAATGGACGATCTCATTAATTTTAGATGATTTTTGTAAAACATGAACACGGCAATCTTGAGTCTTCATTACAAAGCGATGGATGAAAGAATGTTAGACCTTAAAATTTAAATTATCAGTACCCTCCAGTGCTACAAGAAAAACAAAACTCAATATTAAAGTTCCCATCACGTCAAGCCCGTTCCGCGCCAAAAGGAATTAATAATAAATTCTCCACCGTATTTCCATCTATTCAGTGCAAACATAACGATGCCAATAGTCGTAAAGCAAGACTAAAATACGTACTACTCCATCAAGAGGCAACCCCTAATTCTGTGCATAATTCCGTCTACTGACGACCTCTATTAGGCTCCCTTTAGACGTTTGGGTAAAAAGAAAACATTTAACGTCGGCAAAGTGTGCTCCGACTGAAAAGTTCGAGGGTAGAAATTGACGAAAAAGACATAATGATGAACGTTAACGAGTTGTTTAGCTTGTGCAAAATTTAGCTAAATTTGTTTTAGGAATATTCCTGTTTTACGATATTTAAAGTAACAGATTCATTTTGAAACACAATCTCGTCTATATAGTAATTATTCATGAAACTTGTATACGTTATAATATTA